>JAHBCN010005704.1:32500-53443 GCA_019359885.1 Listronotus oregonensis | reverse complement strand
TGTTTTTAAGTAAAGGCAAAGAAATGCTTAAATATTTAAAAACATGTTTAACACGGGTTTTTTTTTTTTCTGTGTCAGACGATGTGCTAGTTCAGGGGGGTCTATAGGGCTGAGCATAATCAGTTTCTATACCCCGGAACAGGACAGAAGTAGTCCCACTGTACAAAGATTTTTGGCGTGTACCCAACAAGAAAATTTTAATTATTAAATACGCTGTAACAATATAGAACACATTTCTAATTTATTCAAATTGTAGCAGTCTACCTTTGTGCCTATTTTTTTTAATTTTTAGAATTTCTTTTTTTGTTGGTTCCTTGCAATATTTTAAAACAAAATAGAAATTTAAAATTTATGAACGCATAATCAAATAATTAAATATTTTTATTAATAAATTATTTTACTTTTTTAAGTAACAAATCCGCAAAATCTTTGACAATATTTATTTTTTTTTTTCAAAACAAATTAGGGTGTTTAAGATTAAATGAATTATTATGTCGAGAACCTTAAAAATATATTTTATTATTTTTAGGCCAGAAGCTCTAATTTAAAAGGTTAATGGGTTCTTTTAACGAGAAAAAAAAGACTGTTTTAAGGCACATGTATTATGTAATATATATATATAGCCAATATAGGCAATTTAATTTTAAATAATAAAACAAAAAAAAATTAAATTATTTCTCTCTAGTAAGTTTCGACTAATTAAATCTGCGGGTATCTGTTTTTATGATAAACAATTTTTATGGATCGTCCATTAGAGTAGAGTAGATTATATCAGTATTTTCTGGCAAAATTTACCAACAAGCACCTAAAATAAAATTTATTGTAACCATGTTTTCGTTAATAAATCTCAAATATATGTTTTTTAAGTGAACCCAACATCATTTAAAAGAAAATAATGGATGAAGTACAAAAAAATGGTTGCCATGTCTCAATCAGCTGCAATACATGGGTGGCCCTGTGTAAACAAGTTTTTATTTTCTTAATATTCTAAATTATTAACATGATTAACCGAGTAGTCAGTTCCAGTTATAAGATCACTGGACAACATGGTTTCGTCCACATCCATATTTTTCTTATTTTTAGTAATTGACGTGTACATTAGCAGCAGATGCAGTTAAACGTTCCTGTTAACAATTCAATAGTAAATTAAATTACACAGTAAATAAGTAACGTAAGAAAAGACATGACAAAATGGAAAGAAGCATAAAAACGTCATTTACACGAAGAAAAAACGTTATATTTAATATGAATATTTACTCACAGTTTGCATTTGACAATTATCCAAAAATTATTCCCTATATTTTTGCTTTAAGTGTGTTCAACTTGTGAACTTGAACACACCTTAAGTGATATCCACGTTAATTCTTAAAAATCAATTATAAAAATAAGAAAAAAAAGAACCTCAAAATTGACTCCTTACGCCAAAACGAAATAAATAGACTCAACAATACACATCTAAATGCATTATATTATCTGATATGCTGCGTCAAATTGATAAATAATTTACTTAAAATCACGCGGGTGTAAGTAATTAACAATGAGATGCCTATTTACACCTGGCACCCATAGACTGCCTGAGAGCTGGCAACCATTTTTTTATTCCCTACTCCCTGTTTTTTTTTTAATTGAATTTACCTAAAAAACCATGTATCTGAGTCTTATTACCAAAAATTAATTACAATTTATTTAGTTATAAGTAATTGTAGCAGGCATATCTGCTGTCATGTATTATTAATAAAAATTAGGTTTTATTAAAAAAGCAAATACTTACTTCCAATAAAATCTAATTTTAAGATCTAAGCAGTCGGATTTTATATAAAAGACTTGCCTTCAGAAGTTTCTAAATTGACAGTAAAGCAGTTCCTGCTATATAGTGCTTGCTACTCTTTCGGCAAGTTAAATGAACTGTTTCAATCACCTTTGTAGTTGCTGTATTTAGTTTTGTATATATTTACTTATATTTTATTCTTTTTATATTAATTTTAGTTTTTTCGATATGTTTTATTACATAATAAGTAACGTACATAAATGCTTTATTTCAATTATTTCCCTTAATATAATTTTTATTGGTATTGTTATTAATATTATTATTATTATAATATACAACAAGAAAAAGAGTAAGTGGTCTGTGCGAATGTGAAGCGTTAAATCACAAAAGACAGGCATTAATTGGGCAACCGAAAATCAGCCCACAGGAATTTATCAACCAACCAGTCTCGGGATTATACAGATTTGTAGAAGGAACAAGACTAATGGGAGGTTTGGTATAAAAAACAATGGGAGATTAGGCACAAAAAACCCAAGAGGCTGCGCTGCCTCCGGTAGTAAAAGACGGCTCCCAGGAAGAAGAAGAAGAAGAAGAAGAAGAAGAAGTGGTCTTATTAGAAATATTTCAAAGCTTTCGAAATAGGATTCGATATTATAACAAAAATTACTCCGACCCTCACTGGCAACAAAAATATTGTAAAAGTCATAGATATTGCATATTATTGATTAAAAAATGACGGAAAGCTAATTTAAAAAAAAAAACAAAAATACACGGAACATGTTTTTAACACATATTTGAAATTGTTACCACCGTGACGATACACACTTACACGGCGAAATAAGGCTTTCTTCTGCTTCACATCGTCTCCTATGTATATTTTTTAATAAATTATTAGTCTAGGTTAATGTCCTATTTGACAACAAAAAATAGTTATAAAAATCATAATGTTTCACTGGACTTTTATGCATTATTAGCATGTAAGATGGCTTCTTTATTGTTAGGAATTATAAATTTTAGAAAACAGACAGTGTTTTGTTATCACATGACAAATGTAATTTTTTAACACATAACAAAATCGGTAAAAGTTAAATTGATCGTTAATGCAAGGTTTTTAAAAAAATTAACCTGATGAAGTAAAGCTAAAATTTATATGATTTTTTTGATTCTGCTGATTTTAAGATTGCAGCCCTCAAATCGCTTTACACTTATATCCAAACTGAAAGTGGTTTTTTCCTATGTTTACAAGCTTACTTACCAGCATAGTTTTTACCTTTTTGTCGACTCCTTTTTTTGTTGTACAAACATAAAGTGGAGGATCCGTGATGATCTTTTTTTCACATGTAGGTTTTTAGTCAGATTTTATCCTGTGAATTCCGCCTAAAACTGTATTTGTGGTAAAGAGGGATCCTTCGGAATTTTTTTTTTATTTTTTCGTATTACTCTAAGAATTACATATATCAAATAGTATTGTTTAAAAAATTGATATTTCTAATTCAATTTTATTAAACGATTTATTCTTTTTAGGTTATAATTTTTTTCTAGGAGTCTCTGTCTGTAGTCAGTTTCTTTCTTATCAACACAAGGGGATGTAAAATCCAAATGACTTTTAATTTAGCACAAAGGTTTTTAAAGATCCGGTTTAAAGAAGTAACTGTGTTGTCCGTTATTTAGTAGAGATCGAACGCTGTAAGAACAACACCGATACGTCACGGTCTCATATGGAAAAACTGATATAAAACCGTGACGTATCGGTGTTGTTTTAACAGCGTTCGATCTCTAACAGTTCGTTTTTACATACAAAATAAATAAAAGACAAATTTCTTTGTTACTCTATCATAGATTTGTCTGTGGAAAATAAAATTTTTAAAAGATGTATTATTTAGCAAACATTATTTTGGTAAGTTGTTAACAGTTGTCAATATTGTTATTATTATTATTAATTCTAACAAAAAGTAGCATGTTTGCCACAACATATTTTTTATATTAAAGATACCTTTGCCACTCCTTATTTATTGGAATTTAGAATAAGTGTTAGGAAAAGAGGAAATTTAAGAGTTTCCATGCTCTATTTTGGTGTCTAAATTTTAAAAATTTAAACAACTATTTTTTAATCATTAAAGAACGTAACAGTCAAAAAGAAAAATATTAAATTGTTTTTTTTATTAGCATAACGCATAGTTCATCTTAACTTTTATTATAAACGAATACTACTTAATCCCTTAAAATCTTTGCTGTAAATAATTTATTTGATTATAACCCTTATTACTATGGATATTGAAGTATTAAAAGGTATCCCGTGTATAGTGGTTCCCCATTTCTTGTAAACTAAACCTTTTAATTAATTTCTTGTGTCTCATTATTTAAGCAATATAGATTGAATTACCTTTCCCAACCTATTTGCATGTTATTAAAAAGACCCATTAATTCATTTATTGTGTTTAATTATTTACCATACATATACAGATTATTTCACACCTTTCACAGTGGCATACCTAGGACAAAAAGGACAATAGTCAATTAAAAAAACATTTTTATTAAATAAAAAACTTTTTTTCCACTACGGTCAAAAAAAGGTTTTTACCTTGCAATCACGGTACAGACAGCCAACAAAACACAGATTAATTTCTTGTGTTCTTAATAATGTTATAGGAAAAGTTAATTTGACAAGATATTTATAATTATTTATTGCTGCACTATTTTATTATGATAATATTTTCGCGGATTTTTTTTTGTGGGAAAGGCACAAAGTAATCTAAGGGGGGTTAGGAATGGGGTCTTGACAACATTTTATAATAAATTTAGGAGAAATATATCCATAAAAGGTATACTTGTAAAGAAAAACTCCTGGGAAACATTTTAAAAAAGGCTTTTGCTTATGCGAAAAGCAACAATCCTTTTTCTGGTTCCTTACTAAATATTTTCACAAATGATCTACTAGTAAACTAAACCTCTACTTCTAATCTAAATAATTATTTAAAACTTTTGCACCAAAATGCACTACAGTACACACGCGGTAATGTGAACTTACGTTTATATGAACAACTCAATAATGTGAACACTAAAATATTCCATTTTATTTCTATAGTGTGAACAAAAACAATTTTCGAAAATGTGAATTTTAGAAAATCTTAGTAAACCGGTTCAGATTTGTTTAAACTTTCTAGTACCTATATCGGTATACGCATTCCGTACGTTTATTTTATTTAGTTTGCACAAGGATCAGGAGAGAGTGTCACGCCCCGAGACCCGTGTCTTACAAAATGGTTAAAAATAATAAGAAATGTTTAACTCTTTATGAGAAATCTTAAATTTTGAAAGAGGATAAAAATGGTATGAGCTGTCACCGCATTGTCAAAGAAATATCAAATAGCAAAATCAACTATATGATCAATAAGACATAAGGAGAAAAAAATTAAAAGTGAGAGGAAACTCTTGATAATAATGATTTTAAGGATAGTGTCTGCGAGATACTAAATGTCGAGGAGAAAAAAATATTTCATTCTATGATTCTTAAAGCATTAAAAATTGTTACACAATGGACAAATCAAAACCCTCTTGATATAAAGGACATTATATCACTTAAGACGATAGAAGAAAAAGCTGTAGCGTTAAACATTTCACAGAAAAAGGTACAAACCAAGATTACATCATTTTTAAATAAAAGTCCTGTAAAGTCTTAAAATTTTGTACTCTTTTTAGTTAAATAAACAGATGCGTTAAAGATATTTTTCTTTGATTTTAATTTTTTTAATATAATCTCCATAATGTGAACATTTCGATAAAGCGAACTAGTCCAAAACTTTTTGAGTTCGCGTTAGCGCGAGTCTACTGTAGTTCTTTAGATGTATAAAAGCTATTTTTTATCTTGGGACAGTCCACGAAGGATAAGGCCTAAGTATCACGTACCGTAGGATTACCCCGTTTTTAACCTATTCTCATATCTACCTGTCGATATAACATTAAAGTCTGAAAATGTAATATCAAATGGTGCATTATGTAAAAAAAAATCAAGTAAATTATTTTTTCCAACATTGACAAAACACAACTTTACATTTATTCATTTCTATTTACGTAGGCATCCGCCATAAAAAGGGTGTCAAGCATGTATCTTAAAAAATAAAAATAGTCTGAAAATGGTAAATTGGCACATATGCAAGTAAAGGGAACTAATACTTTATTCAACTGGTAAGTCTCTCTGTAGGCGCCCTCAATAACATTTCCCATATGGGTTACCTTAAATCAAATGTCTTGTTAAGTTATCAATAAAAAAAACATTGAGTAAAACAACTATATTTTATTTGACTAGAGGCTTAAAGTGGATTATATCTTGTTTTAAACAAAAGTATAATTATTTTTCAAATTCCATTATGACATTTTTCTCTTAAAATAGATCCGCATTCCTTAATAATATGTTGCCTTTTTATAAAGAAGAAGAGAGTATATATAGAAAAGATAGAGAGTGACCAAATGTTCTTTAAAATTCAAGAATCAACGACATAATCACATACAAAATCAAAAAAGAAAATTATTTGACAAATTTTTTAGATTGTAGATATTGAAAAATTTAATAGTAAGTTTTTTTGTTTACAATGACATTTAATCGCATCTAGTGTAGATTTTAAATATGTAGGGTGTGTCATAAAGTATTTGTATTTTTTTTTTTGAGTTTCAAAATTTGGACATGCGAGATTGATAAACAGGGTCGAAAACCACTAACCACAAAATAAAATGTATTTTGAAAATCTAATGACATAAAACAGCATATTTAATAAAACACAGTTTGTTTTACTCTAATTATGAGTTTTTAATCCCTTTTATTCAATTAAAAAAAACAGATTCTTGTGCAGGTGGACATTACTTAATGGGAACGTTGATTTAAGGTGTCGCAGAAGGGATAATGACATTTTAAAATTTAAAGTTGGGGTGTGGGACGCCTACTTAAAAAACTATATTGCCAAATTCCAGTGTTCCAACTATTTTATTTTTTAAAATATTGGCATAATTTGTTTTTAAATTAACACCCTATACATGTAAAATATATTTTCCTGGAAAAATATTATGTCTGTTATTTAAAGTCAATACTATTAAGATGTATTGTGAGTGTGGCGAAACATGACTACTCCTTCTCCAAGCTACGCTACTAAGAAAAATAAATTTGGAGTCAGTTTTTTTTTTCAGTAAACTTATAATCAAGGAGATTACAATAAAAAACTGACAAAAAAACGATATTAAATAAAGATTAAGTAAGAGCTTTAGCGAAGATGTAAGTTTTTATTTAAATGGCAAAAATAAATACGGCCCCTAAATATGCGAATAGTTGTGAATTGTAAAATAAGTAATAATATTACCTTTAAAGTAAATCTACATTATGTTAAAAATGTATGATATAAAACACATTTAATAACTTGCCGGAGTATAAAGCTTTTAAACTATCTGTGTAGTTTCCACCAAAAATTTAATTTGAATTATATTAACCCAGACTACAGTTACTTAATGATTATTTTACAAAATCGGAATACTGGGGATCAAATGTCATCTTTGGTTTGTGCTGCCAATTTTTTGTAGCGAGAATAGTGGATTTACATGTAAAAAGTAATATAAGTATTGTGGGTTTAATTTAAGCTTTAAAAAGTTAGTTGTAAATTATCATTTTTATTTTACTTTCTGCAATTAAAAAATAATACCCAAAACCAGGATTAATAGCTATTAATGTTATTAGTGTGTTATTATACATATAAGTCACGCGAGAAAAGTTTAGCCCCCGAGGCTGTAGGCCGAGAGAGCTAATTTTCACGAGTGACTTATATGTAACAACACACGTGTTCCATACAATATTTTATCCACAACTGTCATATTATTATAATATTAGGTTGAAGAAAGATACATAAAAAAGATCCTTGAATTAAAAAAAAATCCTGTATTATATTTCTAATTTGACAGATTATCGGCTGAGTGATGATCGCGTTGTTAAATTTAGTAATGGACTTAGCAATTGTTAAAAGTTAACAACGGTTTAGAATATTTAACAAAACGTCATTGTCAGTGTTATTCAATGATTTTAGTAAGCAACCTGTCAAAATCTGACATTTTGTTAAACATTTTAAACCGTTTTTAACTTAGCAATTGTTAAAAGGTAAAAGGTAAAAAAACAAGTATTTATAAATCCGTTTCGTTTTCAGTAAACTATGAAAAAAATAATGAAATAAAGATGTAACATTTATCAGTGGCGTACACTAACTGTAACTAACTTATTTATTTTTCGTTGCCATTTTCAAGTGATATGTCTTTTTATTTCGCCAACCACAAAAACCAAAACATGCACAAATTGCATTTTTAAACAATACGATAACAATACATGATCATATAATCAAACACTATGTACAATTCACTCCTACCTCTGAAAAAAAATAATAAAATTTGGGTTTAAATTTTTTGACCAGCGTTACGTATCCTAATTTTTTTAAAGATATTTTAAGTAAAAATTTTATTTAATATATACATAGTCCCTAGTCATTTTACCTGTTTTTAAACATCCAACATTCAATACTCGGCAAATATACTTGGTAAAAGTTAAACAATATTTTTAAAACGTGTATCTAATTTAAATATTTTAAATAACAAGTGACATTTTTTTATATATCATTTTAATTAAATAGTTTTTAAATATATTTGATTTTTGAGCTCGAGATTTGCAATGTCTTTAAATTTAAAAAAACAAATATTATTAATGGATAATTCTGTCCTTAAGTATATGTTAACCTAGAAATTTAAATAAATAATTTATGCACAATTTACAAATAACAATAAAATATTTAGTACCAATTTTAGATTAAATATCCTATATTTTAACAAAAAACAATAAAAACTAGCTTCAGACCCTAAAAAAAAATAGCTACTTTTAATGCCAAAGATTAAACACAACCACCTAATAAATCTGGAAATTTTAGATTAACTATTAAAAAAATGTTATAAAAGATTTACATAGGTTAGACAGGTAGAAATTTTAATATTAAATTTAAAGCTATAAAAATAATATTTAAATTCTGCACTTAATTGGATCAGCTCATTTGTTCCCAGATGTTGACAATTGAAAAATTTTATATACTGCACCGAAAAGTAAAAAACTTATTGTGTATTAAAATTTACAAACAATTTAAAAATCCTTTAATAAATTTGCCAAATGACCAAAAGAATTTAAATAACCTTTTAAATTGTTTAAAAAAAGGTATATAAACATTTTTGATAAGATAAATAATAAAGAAGATATAAACGAAAATGTCATTTTGACAAAAAATTTCAATGGGAATTTTTTTTTAATATTGTGATTTTTGTTTTTTTTTTAACAAATTATTTATTTTATTTAGTTAAACCCCAAATTACTTTAAATTTGCAGAAAAAATCCAAAAATTAAAAAAAAAATAATTTTCAAATTTTTTCTAAAGTTATAACTTAATAAAATCATGAAAATTTGGTTTTTTGATTATAACTCGAAAAATATTGCATTTAGACATAAAGGTTTTATCATCTTAATTAAAGGTCTTGTAAAAATACATTGTTTATGTCATATAAAGTTTCGTGTATCTTTTATAGTTTTTAGATATTGACGTTTTAAATAAAAAAAAAATCGTGAATATCTAAAATTACACCTTTTCTTGATTATTTGCTGTTTAACCCCCAACTTTGACTTCAGATTCGTGTTTAGCAGAAAAAAATACCCCAGAAAATCCTAGTCGGACACCCAGCACGACCCACATTTTTTTTATGGGCCTGTGTAATTTACATGCAGACAAGGGTTCGATCTAAAATTTGGTTAATAAAACTATTTCACTACTAGGTACATTTTTCTTTGGCTCTACTATAAAAGTACATTTTTTAAGTTGTCTTACTTTTAAAGAAAGTGGGCGACATGTACCCCGAAGTTTAAAAATGTAGTAAATAGTAAACAAAGTAATTTGTTTTATGTTCTTAGTTTAAGTAATTAACGGTAATTCCTATTTAAAAGCCGGAATCAATTATGTGAATATTGCAACGCTAAATACATTTTATTGGTAGCTTCTAAGGTTAATTACACAGTAAAATTGTTATTTAATACTTGCCTAAATTTTATTTCCTAAATTTTGGAATAAAAGAAAGTAATATAAAGATTCAGATTATGCTTTAACTTTACGATTTAAAGTATATATTCTCTTTAATTAAACTGTTTTTTACGGCAGCCGTAAACCCATACTAAATCTTCGGTTTTTAGCATAAAATCTAGATGTCCCATCCGATTTATTTACCGTAAAGCCTACACCCCATTTTGAATATAAAACTTAGGACTGTATTTTTTTTTAAGACAAGTAGGTGTATTTTCCTTTTTTTATAAACTTATACAAGCGTTAAAAATGGATATTAGGTTATAAGTCTGTATTTGAAGGTAAACAAAAAGATTTAATTTAAAACAAAACACTAAGGGATTTTAAAAAGGCAATAGCATGGTTGGTAGGTTAATCCTTAAAGGTCTTTTGACACAAATACGGAAGACTTTGCCTAAATTACCTTTAAATTAAAGTTGTAACCTTATTATAAAAATATACATTTTTAATAAAATGTTAAGATACAAAAAATGGAAATAACAAAACCTCACTGTTGTAGGTATATTTATAACGAGTATCCAAAATCAAGTTTTTTGGTCCGAATCGTTGCTTTTTCCAGACAAGGCATAGCCGATTCCAGAATAGCAGATGAGTTCCAAACAAGGCAGTTTAAAGGTATATGGAAGGCCAATGCTGAAGAACAAAATTGTCTGGGCGTGCACTGCAGCGGGAATCGGCCCCGCGGAGTTAGCGCAAAGAATATAAGGTCAGGTCTGGACTTCCATAATTCTTTGTTACTATCTATAAAGTTGACATCTTTAAATGTCAAATTTAAACTACCTATACATTTACTGTTTTTTAATATTTTACACAAAATTGTTGGTTACTAAACGATACTATTATAGAATATTTAAAATTTTTGTGTAATATTGGATTTTATAAAATCTGATTAAATATGGAGAGAATAGATGGCGCCACTTTACAGTCTTAATTTAAAGAGTCGATATTTTTGAAAGTTTTGTATTTTTACCAAAAATCTTGATAAAAGTAAATGAAAACACGATTTTTTAAAATGAATTTTAAACATTGTATGATAGTTTCATGTACCAATTTTGTGACAAAAGAAGGGCTAGATAGTGCAAATGAGTTTTATCTAATTGTCGTATTTAATATCTTAAAAATAAAACGTCGAAAAAAGTTACTTTAGATTTGTAACCAGCGCCTCTGTATGCAAAAAATCATCGAAATCGGCAAGGGTCAAGAAAAATAAATACTTGCCATAATTTGAACTGGTTATTTGTGTGTTAGGGTCATACAGTATTTTATTAATTTATAATTTGTATAAAAGTACAATAAAATAGTGTTACCTCGTGGAGGTAACATAAATAAATTTACCGAGAAGTATAGAATGGTTTACATAAAAGATTGAGAAACCAAAAATCTAATTTCTTTTTAAACAAATACAAAAAAAGCAAAAAGAAACTTTAACATAAAATTGTTCTTTCTTTTATTCAATTAGAGAGACCTGTATATATTAAAATTTGCCGTTGCCCAGATTGCCCTTATGATAATTTTGATCCTTTAAAAGAATGTACTAAATTATTATATGAAATAAGAGTACCCAAATGTAAGCCCTATTTCTTTTTAATGATCCACAGAAATACACAAACATTGTGGTATTCATTTAAAAGATAGTTAAGATTGTCTTACTTTTCTCACTGCTATTTCCAATAAAATTTTCAATTTCTATTATTCATAATTAATATATTATTTATTCGGTTACCTAACGTTGCGTCTCATATTAAACATCTAATATAAATATAAGAAATATTTACCTAAAGTAAAAAATGCCGGGTATGTTACCCTATGATTTGCAAGACAAAACCATACAACCTCCAGGCATTTTGTTACGTATTATAATTAACAAACAATAAGCACTATAGTCAAAATTAAATAAACACTAATCACTAACAAAAGAAGGTTTTATTCAATCCAAAAATTTTCTGCAACTACAAAATATAATCACACAAAGCAAAGCAATCAAAATTAATACGGCGAAAACCACAACGAAAATGACGAAACCACAACGAAACATGAAATTCACTTGGAAGATGGGTTGATGAGACGACGACGGTTGATGGTACAGCGCGGATAATGTTTTATACGCGCCGCGTCGTTGCACCAGACAACGGTACTCCGGCTCTTATAAAAGTATAATATGTTGCCTAACTACACACTGATTTATCAGTGTGTAAGTAGGCAACACATTAAAATATTTTGTGCAATTTTATTATTGCGCAGAATCGGCGGGGCCCACTCTGACAGTTGTATGTTGGACATTTTTTAATCGAATACGCCATAATATTGGGCTTCCATATACTTTCAAACTTCCTTGGTTTTAAAAAACTGATTAAGGTACGTGTTACAAACAACTTTTTTTTTGTTTATGCTCCAAAAAAACATTTAAATTTTTTATTATTTATGATTAGTCGTTTGACAACGCCAGTTAATTTTTAAAAAATATCAATTTGTATGTTGTATTGAAATAAGTTGCCATGCCAACTTATTTGGACTGAATCCGAAAAAGATTCATTTTACGGAATAAAATAAGTCCGTAAAAGAGATCTTTTTTGGAGTAAATACAAAACATGTATATTTATATACGATGGACCAATAAAGTGCTATTTATAGAATAATTTTGCCTTCACAAAGTAACACCTTATTGTACTAGTAAAATTAGGTAATTGTTATTGTCAATAACTTATGGTCAAACCACAATTTTAAAACTTTTATTAAAAAAATAATTAAATTTTTAAAAACAAAATAATACCTAATTAAACAAAATAAATGTTAGTGCTAAAGTAAGCAAAGATTCCCTCTTCATTGGTCTATTCCATTTTTTTTTATTATACCACTGTCTGTACGCTTTGTATGTCTTTTGTACAACGTTCTTGACTTTGCAGGTAGTAAAGAGTTCTTAACTGCTGCTGAAGCCGCCTTTTATTCTTCTAAGATTTCTGAGGTTTCTATTTTGGTTTTCAATACTATTTTCGTTCTGAATTCTTTTTTTATTTTAGCTATTTTTAGAAATTTTTTATGTCAACTAATTTGACATGTTTTAAACATGAACATTTACATCTAATAGCAACTGCAGTGGCAATTGCTTAATCACCTCTCGAGGTAAAACCCTATACAGGTATACTCAAATTTTTATTTTTTCATTTTTTTTTTATTTTAACTACATATAATCTAATCGCAATCGTACATAAAATCATGTATATAACGCGTACAATAACAGGCTTTATTAACTTTAGCCAGTCCATTCTTGAGGCTTAAGTAAGATGTGGGATGTGTGTATAGGTACAAAAAATGTTTTATAGATAATAAATAAATGGATTTTTAAAGATTATATATACAGGGTGTCCGGAAATACAGTAATTAATTCTAGGGGTGATTAAACATGTTAAATTATAAAGAAAAGTTCATATGAATATAGGTCCGCAAATGCGCTATAAGGTTGCTATGGCAATTCAAAGATTGAACCGGGATATGGGTTTTATTTTATCTCTCTGAAACCGTTTTAGATAGCCATCTGAATTTTGGCATATGAATTGCTTTTAATAGTAGTACTGTTCAGTGTTTTTACTAAATTATTATTTTAGTCACTAATTTGTTCACATTTTTATTAGACGTCATATTTTTGCACTTTTCTTTATAAATTTTGATTCCGCGGTATAAATGACATAAAAAAGGTATTCTGTAGAAAATCTGTCAGGCTAGCCGTTTTATAAAAAAACCCTCCAAAGAAAACAGTGCATATATGTTCGCCCAATAATAATAAAAATGTCTACATCAACGTAGGTTTAGGTCAAGGGTAATAAACTTAACAGGAGTGCTCGATCCCATTTAAGCCCATATACGCCAGTTTAAATGTCAATTCGGTATTTGTGACGTAATTTGTTTGCCTGTTTGTTTTATTTACAAGTAGTATAAAGTCTTAATTTTTTAAAATGTTATACATTACAGTTCTAATGGTAAGTGCATATCCCAAATAGTTTTTAAAAGTTGAATATTTAACAAAAATTAATAAAATAAATCTACCTTCTGGGCAAAATGGGCAAACGGGTGACGTCAAAACATAACCTATATCTGCGGACAAATAGTAAAAATCGAGTACTCCTTGTTAAGTTTACCACCCTTGGGTTTAGGTTGGTGCCAAGTGGAAAATAAAAAAAGGTCTAGTAACTCTAGTTTTGGCAAACAAATTTAAAATTAAGTTTAAAAATAAAGTATATTCAAATAATACTGTGATATTTATAGTGTAATCATTGTTTTCGCCGTTCCAAAAAATGCCGAAATACTATTTTGCTTGGGCGACCATTCATAAACTATTTTCTTTGAAGACAGTTTTCTCGAAAACGGCTAGCCTGACAGGTTTTCTAGAAAAATAACTTTTTTATGTCATTTATACCGCGGAATCAGATATTCTAAAGAAAAGTGTAAACATAGGACCTTTATTAAAAATGTAAACAAATTAAATCGAGGCCTCCCCTGTCGGTACGCACCTGACTAAAATAATAATTTACTAAAACCACTGAACAGTACCTACTATTGAAAACAATTCATATACCAAAATTCAGATGGCTATCTGAAATGGTTCCAGAGATATAAAATAAAACCTATATCCTGTTGCAATTTTTAAATTGTCATAGCATTCTTATGACGCATTTGTGGACTTATGTTCCTATAAATTTTTCTTCATAATTTAACATGCAGAATCACCTTTAGAATTATTTGAACGGTATTTCCGGAAACCCTGTATATTTTACACACAATAAAAGCGATAAATAAGTGACAGCACTAAAAAAAGAAAATACATTTTTAAATAAAAATAAATCAATATTATTATCTAAGTAATTTTAGGATGTTCTTTAATATGTAATAATTTATTCAGTTTAACCTTAAATTTTTACTTGGATTTTCGGTTTTTTTTTTCTAACATGAATCTGTTATAATAAATAGTTTTTTTAAGCTTATTCCAAATCAAACATAAATAATTAGGTCTGTTTTAGCCAGAAACTGTACCAATTATTGTCCTATTCTTATAAGTGGCCAAGTATAATAAAAAAAGATAATTTAACTTTGATGGCATTGCTAATACAAATACAAAATAATTTTGTTTCCTGCAGACCTGTATACTTTGTACATGTGTACATAAAATACTGTTCTTGTATTCAAAAAATTGATTTTTCCACACCTAATATAATATCTAATCGTATGTAAAGAAAACCCATAACTATACAGGGTGATTCATGAGAAAATGTCAATACTTCAGGTACGTAGTCAGGGTCTAAAAATAAACATAAAAGTCCATACAAATATGGGTCCGCAAGGCCTTCGTTTCCTAAAAACAGGATGTTAAAATTTGTATTTATTTTTTCTATTTTTCAAATATGATCCATGATAATGTAAATATTGGAGTTAAAATTGGTATTTGGGGGTTTTTTAGTATGAGGGATTCGAACCTAATCTTAGTACGGCTCTTACTTATAGGGAGTCTTTTTACTTTTTTGAAAAATGACAACTTTTTGGTACGGCCCTGTATTACAATTTTAAGTAAATTAAATAACTGTTTTGTTATTTTTACGTCAAAAAGTATGCCTGTTAAACGTTGACATATGCAACCGTTTTCGAGATATTTGGATTTAAAAAAATTACGACGCATCTGATTTTATTATAGCAAAATTGAAAAAAAAAACAAAATGTATAATTAAACAATATGTATTTTAATTTTCAATAAAATTATTGTTCTTAAATTAGGTTCAGGAAAACATAGGCTAGATTATTAACATTATCATAGATTTCATTTAGAAAATGGAAAAATTAAATAAATACTTTAATTTTATATTTCGGAAACGAAGGCCTTGCGGACCCATATTTGTAAAGACTTTTATGTTTATTTTTGGACCCTGACTACGTACCTGAAGTATTGACATTTCCTCATAAATCACCCTGTATAAATGGCTACATATCACAACAAAGCCATTTTCTTTTTGCCTACCGACGAGCAAACCATTTGCATCCTTAATATAAATACATCGCACCCTTTCCTCAAAGATGATACTAAACTAAAAATCTTATATTTATATTTATAGAATTAAGTTAAAAAAAATATTTTATTGTAAAAAAGCCTTTTTTTTTGCCTACCGACGAGCAAATCATTTGTATCCTTAATTATAAATACATCGCACCCTTTCCTCAAAGATGAGACAAAACTAAGATAAAGGAGATTGTCATTCTTGAACCTTTGCAGCTATAAACACAAAAACACAATAATTATGCATTACACAGGCACACAAAAAAAAGTTCTGAACCAGATATGTGAAGTACCTTCCGGTATGTTTTTCGGTGCGCTAAAAACGAATCCGAAGTCAGAATTTACCCATCACCCTTAGATTTTGCCCCAGCAACCCCCAGCACCCCCCCGAAGGGTCAAAATTTTATTTATTTGAAAAAGATATAATAAATATCTGACAATACGTTTTTTGATGTTGTAAAGACGAATATGAAGTAAGAATTTACCCATAACCCTTGAATTTAACATTATCAACCCCTAGCATCACCCAGAAACCACCCTAAAGGCAAAAATTTTATTTTATTAAATGAATTAAAATAAATATCTGACAATACGTTTTTTGGTGTGCTAAAAATGAACATAAAGTCAGAATTTACCCATTACCCTTACATTTTGCTTCAGCAACCCCCAGAAACTCTCGCTCCTTAATGGGTAAAACTTTATTCACTTAGAATAGCTGTAATAAATATCAAACAATACGTTGTTTGTGTACCAATAAAATAAAATTTTAGCCCTTTGGATGGTGGCTGGGTTATGCTGGGGGTTGCTGGGGATTGCTATGGTTAAATTCAAGGGTTATGGGTAAATTTCAACTACATATTCGTTTTTAGCACGTCAGCTAAAAGTAATTTCAGATATTTATTATCTTTTCCAAATGAATAAAATTTTTACCCTTGGAGGAAGGCTGGGGTGTTGCTGGGGCAAAATCTAAGGGTGATGGGTAAATTCTAACTTTATATTCGATTTTAACACGCCAAAAAACGTATTGTCAGATATATTTTTTCAAATGAATAAAATTTTGACCCTTTGGGATAGCGGGTGCTGGGGCAAAATCTAAGGGTTATTGGTAAATTTTAACTTTATATTCGTTTTTAACACGCCAAAAAATGTATTGTCAGATATTTATTACATATTTTCCAAATGAATAAAAATTTAACCCTTCTGGAGGGTGCTGGGGGTTTGCTGGGGCAAAATCTAAGGGTGATGGGTAAATACTGACTTTGGATTCGTTTTTAGCGCAACGAAAAACATACCGGAAAGTACTTCATATATCTGGTTCAGAACTTTTTTTGTGTGCCTGTGTTATTTTACAGTTAAACTAAAAAAGACAAAACGTGCGACTTTGTCCTCGTCTTTATTTCTACAGTGCGTGAGCAGTAAAATCTGTTTTTTTTCCAGACTTGTACTAGTACTTAGGCTTTTAACCGAGGTAGACTTTCCCCAAATTATAAACAATATTTCTAAATCCCTTACCATATTAACTAAAGCAACAAGACAAATAATTTATAAATAAACTGTTAAGATGCATTAACAAAGTGATAACACAAACTTCTTCAAAATTATTTGTACATTCCATCCTAATTTACTTAAGACGTACAAGGAACCCTAGTACTTAGGCTGTTAATTTTACTCGAATTATAAACGATATTTCTAAAAGTGTCAACAACAATAATTAAAGCAGCAAGAGAAATAATAAATTATTAAAAAGCAGGTTCAGAAAAACTTTTTGTTTTCCTTTACATGTTCCAATTGTATTTATCATGAACATAAATATTTACATTTTAGAAGTTTACAGTTAATGTGAAAACAATAATAATGTTATTTTCCAAGTTCAAAAGTTTACTAAAGTTATAACGGAAACAATATCTACCCTGTCGCTATAAATATGCCTTAATAAATTACGAAAAACAGGGACAAAGCTTATAGCCGTAATCCAATTTTTCAACAATAGTAATGCACAGAGCAGTATTTGGACATAAAAGTGGCTAACATTATTTTATAACAGTAAAAGAAAAATATAGGCAAATATTGCTGTATATTTAACAAAAGGTAATAAATACAATTGGTACTTCTAAAATAGATATTTTTTTTTATCTTGGAACAGTCGAAGAAGGTTTAAAGCCTAACTCCTAATATGGTGGGTGTCATAAGTGTTGGAGGAAATTTTTTATAACGGGACAATATTTTAAAATATAGAAAAAAAAACTTTGCGGGCGGTAAGTTCTTCACTCTAGATATTCTAGGGATAAAGAAACGCATAAGTGGAAAGTTTAGGGCCTCTCAAGTCGGACCGCAAAGGGATGCTTAAGAGTGGCACTACGTGTGACTCTGTTGGTAGTTGTCAGAAAAAAAATTATACAGGTTAATTCCTTTAAGCAGAAACCGTCAAAATGCCTATGAAAGAGGGACAGCCCGTCGCACAGTGTTGCGTAATATAGGGAACACGGGACAAAAGTATTTACATGTAATATTTTTAAATAAATAGGGTTGTAATCAGTAGTAAATATAAATAAAGTGCGATAACTTTATACTAACATAAACAAATGCGTACATTACCATGAAATTTTTACGTTTTTTTCTTTTTAAAGAAAACAACAAAATTCTTGTATAAAGTAAAACTGCAAAAAGCTTAATAAACTAACTCTTTTAAATAGGAAAATGTTTTTTTAACGAAACAGTGGTAGTAATATAATGTTAGAAAACATAAAAAGTAGTAGGTATTTTTTATAATATTCTAAATAATTTAAAAACTAAATCGCAAAATAAAAAAATTAATCTAATCTTTTTAATGTTTTTAAAAAACTTCATTTATTTACTCCGAGGTATTTTTGCTAATATCCTTGTCTATATTAGTTAAGGTAAGTAAACCTAAATCTAGAGTGAACCCAAATCGTTTAAAACAGGCTCCCACAATTGGCAAGTATTCCTTAATATCTAAATAACCAGACATTTTCCTATTGATTTTATTTGCCTAAGGGATGTTGGTTCAAGGTCAGAAGTTGTTCTTCAGCAGCTATCTAAGTTACAGAAATATTACTTGACAACTATTTATTTCTGGTTGTACAGTTGGGATGTATGGCGTTTACAACGAAACGTAAAATATGGTACTGTCTGACAGTCAAATTTAAATCGTAAAATAACGCTAGGGTCTTCTTAGTTGTCAGACATTTTGTGTTTATTGTACCAACTATTGCTTGCTCGAAAAACTTCGTCACTCTTTTGGCAGCAAAACATAGCTCCTCTGAAGTATAATTTTTCACAACGGGCTCTACCCTCCAAATTTTACTTTTTTCAGACAAGTCCTGAAATAATTTTTGGGATCTTTCCATTAAACTAAAGGTTTTATCTAGACTACTATGTGAAGGTTTATTTAAATTAATAGTCATGGTGCCACTGAGCTAGGCAGCATGATCTTTTTCAAATTTCTTGCGCGATCGCATGCATTCATTCAACCATTTATTTACTTTAACCTAAACTATTTCCTCCTAATATATGTTTTATACCCTCGACTACATTAATAGACAGCTTTAACTTTATTTTCAAAAAAAAATTGACTGGCGCACCACTCTTTAAACAGAGCGCTCCTTGATATCTTGTAAGAGCCAACTAACAAAAAAAAAACATAATATCTTAGTTCGTGGCAGGCCGTTGCAGATAATCCAATCCAAGATAGAAACTATGATAGGTCTAGCACTTATTTCCCAAAAATCTTTGATAACATGTCATAACTTTGTTTTAAAGCTTGGCTTGGTTTCCCACAGCCTATTCTTATAAACCTTCATATTTACAAGCAAAATTACTAAACAAAGAAAAACAAAACCCAATAAATATTTATGCAGAGTAACATTACTTACCTCTATTAAGACCACTTATTATTAAATATTATTTTTTACTTTTTATCACACCAAAATTTTATTTCCGTTGTTGTTTCGAATTGACTTTTAATACTGATAAGGGTGTTTATTAGAACTTCGAGTGGTCGTGATTTTTGTAGAGGCACGAATTGACATATTTGTTTGCCAGCACAAGATAGAACAGGTATTTTGTAATAAACTTGTATATTTGAATGTTAAAAGAAAGGAACTTGCATTTATGTGTTTTGTCCATTAGGGGCAACACTGTGCGTCGGTGGCAAAACTTGGCTACTTATACTACGATGAGTTTTGAAAGACCTTTTCCACGTTACAAAAAAGTTCGGTGCCCCAAACCAATATTAATTTAAGGTCATGTAAAAGAGACATCTGCATATCCTGCGCTTGTTATTTAAATCAGGCTTAGAGACTGGCTTAAAAAACTAAATATGAGCGCGAAGGGTACTATCGCCAGCAAAACTATAAATGGGATTTATTGTGGAAGAGCGAAGATTGTTATTATGAAGAAGACATAGGCTTGATGCCAGTAATAAGTCCGCGGACACCAATATTAACTTGATAAAAGATGGAAATTGGAGAGCTAGGAACAAAGGTTTGGGTGAAAAAACATAGTAGCGAAGTTTGGTAAGAAGCTCATCATGCCAGACATGGTGAAAATCTTTGAATAAATCCATAGCAATGATCTGGGATTCATTAAGAAAGTTAAGGGACTTGTTCCAGTTGTGTGAAATAAAGAAAGGAAGCTCTGCTGTAGATTATTTGTAACGAAATGCTTACTCTCTGCCATAAAAATCTAGTATTATTCTAAATCATTTAAAATTTATAAATTAGTTAGTTAAAAAATAGAATTTATACGTCACTTTTTTTAATCTGATAAGATGTTGTGACTAAGCAATCCAAACTACATAAAAGTAATCTCTTAGATTTTCGCACAAATTGTTTTTATTAAAATTTTAAAATTATGTATTCATTACCGCAATACTTTAAAAATACTCAAAAAATGGTAACTTTCGTGCAAAGGTTAACAACTTTAGAGTAATGGCCATCTAAAGCAACGGATTTAATAAATTCTCTTGGTGTTTTTTTTCTTTA
>JAHBCN010005704.1:0-30000 GCA_019359885.1 Listronotus oregonensis | reverse complement strand
CCAGGTGAGACCACTTCGGTTCTGTTTTAAAAGTGTTGACTAAGACAGACTTAAGAATCGACCTAAAAATACTTTCAAAAACAAAAAAAAGTATGGACGTTTTAATGACAAATCGGTTTTTATTTTAAGGATAAGAAAAAATAAACACGGCACAAAATATTTGTTATAACTAAAATGAAAATATTTTAAATTTTGCTGAATAATTTTATTCTAAAAAGCTTTTTAAAATATTTAAAGCAATTACACACTACAAATGATACTATAATATGTATAAATATTTATGTTTTTTGAGGGATTTATGATTTTTATAAGTTTAAAATGCTAAATGCGCTTTAACTTATTCTGTGTTTAATATCCAATATATTTGGACACGTTTTTTGGTCTTTAATGTATGTTTTAAACTTATCTAATTCTGTTTAATGTGTTAGGCTAATGGTCTCAAAGCAAAGTGATGATCGCGTTGTTAAAGTTAGTTGGACTTAACAATTGTTTAATTTAACAAAGAGTAAAAATAAAAAAAACTGGACAACGCAGCACATTTTTAAAAATTTCATGGTAACTAGATAACAAGAAATAGTTTAGTTCGGTATTTGCGTTTAAAATCCATTAGGCCTAAAATAGATTAATAAAATAATTACCGTGCACGGAATATGAAAAAAAAATGGTTCGGCACTCCAACAATTAATTTTATATATTTTCTTCGAAAACAAGCAGTACGATAGAAAGCTTAAGTGACCAATACTGCAGAACATCTTTAAATTTGGGTTTTTAACAGGTTCTTTAATATAATTTATGCCTACTACATTTTATTGATACATTCCGGTAGGTAGATTCATCTAGAGTAGACAAAATATTTGCTCTATTTTCCTGGAAAATATATTTTTTTAAAATTTAAAACATATAAGTTAAACTATTTATTTACAAAAATTCTATTACTTACTGCTCTTTAATATTTATCCATTTTTAATACCAAAGAATTTAAATAACTTCATGTAATAAATCGATATAATTAATAACAATTAGCTTTTTCCATAAGTTAATGCTGTCCAAAGCTATTACATGCGGTACTGAAAAAACCGTTAGAGACCCGATGTTGTATAGGTCTGATTCGCCGCAAGGCCTTTGTCGAAATCCAAATTAAACGCACTCTAGGGTGTAAAACTTGATCTAAGAATTTTTCTATCGTAATGAAAAGATTTTCTTGGTTTTAATAACAGCGCATATACACATTATAATTTTTACACTCACGCTAGATGAGATAGGGTTTGGAATAGCTCAAGAGCGTTTTGTACAATTTCACATATTAATGGCCCTTTTTTATTGTTTAACTTTTCAGAGCACACCAAGCTCTGAGGGGTGGAAAAATTTTCGTCACTAGAAAGCTACTCAAATTAGATTATCTATAGCAACCTTCAAGCATATACTAGGTACTAGAGGCAGTCTTGCAACTTGGTCATGCGAACACTCCAGGTGAGAGAAAAAAATAAAAGTGCAGCATTTTTCCCTCGCTCTACGTGCTGAGTGGTGGGCGTGTGGGGTATATGCTATTCTCCTCCGACTAATCAGCACGTAAACCAAGAGAAAATAGTTGTACTTTTATTCGTCTTTTTCTCTTACGCACACTGTGAGACATAGTTGGACATATGGCTTAGCAAAATTGTAATATTTAGAAAGGAATCTTAAAACAATAGGGCAGTTAGCGCCTAAATCATTAAATTAAAACATTCTGAATGCTCTTGCGTAAGCTTCAAGTAAGTACAATCTCCCTTCTGCATAAAACATTTATTTTCTAGGAAACTAAAGCAAACATTTTGTCTACTCTAGATTAATCTACCTACCGAATTGTATCAATAAAATGTAGTAGGCATGAATAATATTAAATAACCTGTTAAAAACCCAATCTTAAAAAAGTTCTGCAGTATTGTAGTTCAATAAATGAAGTCCGAAGAAACCTCAAACCTGAAGATCGGGTTGGGCCGTCTCATTTTTTTTAATTTGCAGGTATTAATGTATACAATAACCTCTAAAAATATCATATATAAAAAAATGTCCGCAAGGGCCTGAAAATGGCCCTCAAGAGCCCGGAAATCCGTTTTTCAACTAATTTGGTATATATTTCCATAAATATGACACTTACGCAATTCGTGTTTGGACGAAAATGAAGAGCACTTTATTAACTGCAGAAATGATACCCATAACTTTTGTAAAAAAATTGATAGTTTTTGCAATAATCGGCCATAAATGCGCCGAGTATTTTTTGCACCTGACCGTATCTCGAAAGGTGCTTAAAGCGACTTACACTTCCAAACGGACGGACTAATTTTTAAATAACTCACGTAAAAATGCATATTTTTGCATTATTTAAAGTTTACATAAAAGAAGAAGCTTGTAGCAATAATATCTTGGTACTGTTTCCTTTTTTGTGTTTTTTAGAATATTAAACTCAAGCCAAAGTTAGTTTTTGCTCGATAATTTGACCTTCCTATCAATCTGTTCATATTTTTTTTATAACAAGTTATTTTACCGAATCCTTTTGAATAATGGGGCTTTGGAAGGTTTTAAATACATTCCGAAAGACATAATGAATATTTTTTTGTGTATTTTTATAAACAACGTGTTTTTCTTAGGGCGGTTCTTTTAGATTTCCGGATCGCAATATATATTCAAGGACCATATCGGCTAACAATGCACATCATTCAAAAGCTTAGATTGTCCCCTTCTCGATGGCACTCTTATTTTTTTTTCCAAATTTTTTAGTTTACCGGAAAATCGAGAAAATTTTTGTCCCAATCAAAACTTGACATTTTTTGATGATTACTTTCTCTTTGTGCTCAAATTTTTTGAACTTTACAATTGTATTAAAGATCACATTCTGACCTTTTTATCAATATATATTTACATAAAGTACTTTAATAAGTGCACGACAAAAAAATTCTGCCTCTAAATTTTCTCTAAATAATTGAGTTACTTATTATTTTATTCCGTGCGCGTACCGTTCATAGACCGAGCGCTCGAGGCGGAAAAAAGAGAGCGATTTTTTTGCAGGCTGCCTTTGATACGGGTAATATTTATAGCCACAAGCTATAGATAGATGCACCTATTAAGTTCCGCAACGTGTTACTTTATATATAAACATTAACTTTAATTAGCAAAAAAAAGAAGCTTCTTAAATCAACTTTTTACAGTCTGCCAATTGTTGAAGCATAAGGCTAGATTGCCAAAGCCACAAAAAAGTTGCAGGCAGACGGTTTTCTTCCAGTACAATAGTAAAGGATACTAATGCTAGTTCGCAAAAAAATCGTGTAACTAAAAACACTTTTTTACAGTCTGCCAAGCACAATTTAGACTAATGTGTGCATGAGATTGACGAATTTTCACAAGGCAGACTGTTTCCCGATTTTTAAAAATTGATACATAAAAGTTATTTAACAAATTTTTCACAGTATTTCAAAACAATTTTTTACAGTGTAAAAGTTATTTAAATATAAACTTAACAGTTCACAATATTGAATAAAACAAATGGCAGCCTAATACGATGTAGACATATAACTGCAAAACTATTTTTAATTTGCAAAAAAAAGTAATCACTTTTAACGATTTTTTACAGTCTGCCATTGTATCCCAACAATGTTTAGTTAGTAAATAAACAAACTATTGAATGGCAGACGATTTATGATGGTACATCTAGCGTTAATTGAAACTTTGAATATTATATAATCGCGCGGTAGGCAGGTAACGTAAGATTGATGGGGTCAGGTAAAGTTAGGTGCACTACGATGTTCTTTGCATGCATCATGATGCACATAACCCTACCTGACCCCGGTCAATCTTTCATCACCTGACCATGGCGTCCTAACGCCACTTGACCCCGGTCAATCCCGGCTTTTTCTGTGTAATTAAAATTTACGCATAACAGTTTTAGAATAAAATACTGAGTTTTTCTGAGTAATTACAATTCACGCACATTACGTAATTGGGATTCTGGAAGTTTCTTTCTTAACATCAATTTTTTTCAAAATTAATTTTTAACAAATTATTTTTATATAACATCTAAAAACGAAGTAACTGTTTTGTGTGTAAAATATTCATAAATTAACACACAAAAAAGCTTTAAGTTTACTCAATAATTCTGCAAATATTCCCCACGCATATGATGTAAAAAATGTATAATAATAATAAAAATGTAAATTTTAAGAAAAAAATAATATTTATAAACATACCTAAATATATATTTAAATATATTTTAAGAAGTATTTTAAAGATTATTAAATTAAAAAAAAAAGAAAGGTATGGGGTAGAATCAAACCCGGAACCTCCGGGTTGGAAGTCTCGAACGCTACCGCTGAGCCACATGGCTATATAATATAACCAACGAATTCTTGGATAGAAATAAAGTAAACACCCTTGTTTGGCATTAATATATTCAGGGGGGCAAGGAGGGTTACTTCTTGTAAACACACTGGACCGGCAACTTTGCTTAAACACACTAAATAACATTACTTCGAAATTAATAACTTTTTCAATGTTTATGGCATTAAACCATAAATTACATTTTTATAAATCGATGATTCTTTATTGTTAAAAATTATTTTTAAAGCCGGAAAACTATTTTTGTTTATTATCTGAAGTGGCAGACAGATATGACATTTACTTTAGATGCTCAATTCGATTGCTGTTGATCAAGTCAGTTTACAAAACGTGTTATTGAATAATATAGCCTACTAGAAAGAGATAAAATGACATCGAAGTGCCGATTTACTATCATTTTTTATTAAACGAATGCAGCAGCTGTTCAAAACAACCTTGTTTCCGGTGCTTGGAACTGTCATATTAATAAATGTTTATATTTAAATCGATGTTGCCTATATTAACACAAAAACCAATATTTTTGAATAATTTTGTTACATTTTCAAGGTAATTTCCTGATATTGGTTTTTGAGATCTGGCAATTTGTTTACGTTTTTCCAAAACAAAAACAAACAGATCACTATACCAAACACCCTGCCTACAAACTGGCGTTGTGTTAATTCTAGTCCTTGAGTTCGTTGAATATAACATATTGTATAATCCGACCTTGATCGCGTCGACTTGGGGCAGGTTTCTGCTGTCTGCTTTTACAAAATAGTTGTCCATGGTAAAAGTACTTGACAGAATTTGTAAAATATTGCAAATAAATCACACAAAAACAATGGATAATATAGGAAAATCTTATTAAAACAGCTTCGAAAGCTTTCACAAGTAGGTGCAAGTAGGCAAACAAGCAGGGGACGTCGTTATAAACTCGACCAATCAGGAGCGTTTTGTGTTATGTGACAAACGTTTAAAAAATACATTTTTATGTACGGATTTTTAACTTACGTTAATAAATAACCATTTTTAAACTCTTAATTTATACTGATAACAGTAATTGACACTTTATTTTTCGCATTGTCAAATAGCCTATTTTAGCAGTAGAGCGTCTATCCTTGAGCGTCATCCCGAGCAACATTGGCGGAGCAGGAAGAAAACATAGAAAACATACACTAGTACCTTTACAAATCGTCTGCCATTCAATAGTTTGTTTACTTATTACCTAAATATTGTTTGAAAACAATGGTAGACTGTAAAAAAATTGTTAACCATTATAAGTTTTTTTTACAAGTTTAACTGCATCTGCCTACACTTTAAACTTCGGTGAATTAGTATGCTAATAATTTAATATGAAATATTTATTGCTAAAGTTGTTATTTATTCAATACGCAGACTGTAAAAAATTGTTCTAAAATACTGTGAAAAATTTGTTAATTAACTATTATGCATCAATTTTTAAATATCGAGAAACAGTCTGCCTTGTGAAAATTCGTCAATCTCATGCACACATTAGTCTAAATTGTGCTTGGCAGACTGTAAAAAAGTGTTTTTAGTTACACGATTTTTTTGCGAACTAGCATTAGTAAGCTTTACTCTTGTACTCGAGAAAACCGTCTGCTTGCAACTTTTTTGTGGATTTGGCAATCTAGCCTTATGCTTCAACAATTGGCAGACTGTAAAAAGTTGATTTAAGAATCTTCTTTTTTTGCTAATTAAAGTTAATGTTTATATATAAAGTAACACGTTGCGGAACTTAATAGGTGCATCTATCTATAGCTTGTGGCTATAAATATCACCCGTATCAAAGGCAGCCTGTAAAAAATCGGTCTCTTTTTTCTGCCGCGAGCGCTCGGTCTATCATGTATAGCATCGAACAGCCGTCTGCTACACGTGCACCCACATTGGCTTCAATACTTTCTGCTCTTTTATTTACAAACAATCTGTGTAAATGGGATTGTAAATTTTGAATGCATACTTTTATTAATCAAGAAAAAAGTGTAAAAAGTGAAAAAAAATTGCCTAACTTTTTATTTTTGTTTTCAGAGAAAACGTATTTAGAGAAAAACGTGGCAATATTAAAATTTTTCCAGTTTTATTTTTCGAAGCACAAGGTAAGGGTTTATTTTTGTTTCCAAAGTTACACAAAGATCATTTATTTATCATTTTATTATTATCATTTATATTAGCTGGTAGTTCACAGAACAGACAATTGGAACAAAAATCAAAGACTGGGCTTTGTTGGCTTGTTCTTTTTTTCTCTTGGGGCTTTGGAGAAGGTCAAATCTTTTTGTCGAGTCTTTAACAAACTGACTGTTTGGATAATTTAGCTTGCCATTATTCATTGGGAAGTACTTCAGCCTACATTTCCTATGGTGGTTGTCCTTTCTCATCTTGCTTACATCTATTAAAGTTGCTTATCCACGTGTTACCATCACAACGTCTTCACTTAGATCTTCGTTATAAATAAAACATTCCATCGTACCAGAATTTACTTTGACTTTCATTTTTCTGCCACGAAAAATAAAAGGCAACAAAAATTAGACTTTTGTACAGTAAATAAATGATCTTTATTAAATTTGGAATAACAAAAATGCAAACATACCTTGTGCTCCAAAAAGGAAACTGGATAAATCTAAATATTGCCCCGTTTTCCTCTAAAGACGTTTTGTCTAAAAACTAAAATAAAAAGTAAGGCGAATTTTTTTTTACACTTTTTATATCTTTTTGATTAATAAATGTATGCATTCAAAATCTACGATCCTATTTACAAAGATTGTTTATGGTTCTTAAATATTTATTAATTCTCAATAGACCCGAGCATTTTCGAAAACTCCGGAAATTCAAAAAACTGCCCTAAGAAAAACACATTGTTTATAAAAATACACAAATATATGTATTGAATTTTGCTAAATGTATTCAACACCATAATCCAAAAGAATAAGTAAAATTATTTAAAAAAAAAAAAATATGAACAGATTGATAGGAGGGTCAAAATATCGAGCAAAAACTAACTTTGGCTCGAGTTTTTAATATTCTAAAGAAACAAAAAAAAAGAAAACAGCAACAAGATATTATTGCTACAAGTTCTTTCTTTCATGTAAATTTTGAATCATGCAAAAATATGCGTTTTTACGTGAGTTATTTAAAAATTAGTCCGTCCGTTTGGAAGTGTAAGTAGCTTAAAGCAGCTTTCGAGATACGGGTACAAAATATACTCGGCGCATTTATGACCGATTATTGCAAAAACTATCAGATTTTTGAAAAAAGTGATAGGAATCATTTTTGCAGTTAATAAACCGCTCTTCATTTTCGTCTAAACACGAATTGCGTAAGTGTCATATTTCGGGAGATATCGACCAAATTAGTTGAAAAAAATGGATTTCCGGGCTCTTGAGGGCCATTTTCGGGCCCTTGCGGACATTTTTTTATATATGATATTTTCAGACGTTATTGTATACATTAATATCTGCAAATTAAAAAAAAATTGTGACGGCCCAACCTAATCTTCAGGTTCACACCTTCGTTTACTGTACTATTGGTCACTTAAGCTCTCTATCGTACCGCTTTTTTTAATATGTAAAATTACTTTGTTGGAGTGAACAATTTTTTTTTCATATTCTGTACAAGGTAATTATTTTTTAATATTTTTTAAATATTTTTTTAATATGTTAATTTAATTTTAAATGAGAAATCGCGAACTAAATTATTTTTGACAAATAGTTAATATTTAACTTATGCTTTGTTGCCAAGAGTGTTTATTTTTACCTCTTTGTTATAACTAACCCATTGTTAAGTTCATTTATAACTTTAACAATGCAATCATCACTCGGCTGTAAAATTTGTTATATTCCAAAAGTGTTTATATTACGCGGTTTCGTTTTTTTTTTAATCTAAAATTTGTTAAAAACAATCGATAATTATTTTTTTCACTTTAATATTTAGGTGGATAGTTGTGGTCAATGGACTGATACGTGCACAAGTCTATTTCCTGGAACCAAAGTCGTCCCCAAATATTATTGTTTAGTACGAAAAAAACAATACAGGATGCAACTTAAAGGTTGGAAATAAATTAGGAGTGGGTTCCTTAGTACATTTTTTTGTATATAAAGTTTGTCAAAGTGTCTTAAAAAAAATGTGTAAATGTATAAGAATTTTTAAACGCTAGAAGATAATAAGACAAAAATTTAGCCAGAGCCTAATTTGATAGTGTCCAATGGCAAAATAATTCATTTTGTAATGTACTTGGTGGCGTACGTACGGATATTATCTTGGTGTTAAAAAAAATGTAGTACGTCCTGGTATTTTTTGTGAATCATTTCCTTAAATTTGCTTTTGTGTAAATATGCCATTTAGGTTTTTTTTGTATCTCTTGTCATTTTCCCGTAATTAAACTTTTTGTAAATACCAATTTGTTTTTTGCGTATACAGGAAAATACATACACATGAACAAAAATGTAACAAACACCCATTTTTAAAAATATTTTACATTGGCTTTAAAAAAAAAGACTCTTAGGTGTTTTAAATAAACTACTACTAATAAATTTACACTAACATTGTACAATATTACCTTAGCTAAGTAGCAATTATACCCAAAAGTAATAATTATTAATCCTATCGCAACACTGTTACGTGCATAATTCCATAAGATCATTTTCTTGACTAAATGGTGACCACAAATTCTTCAATATAGTTCAATGGATTACATTGCTGCATATTTACCAAAAAGTTCCCCCCAATGCTCTTGAGTACAAACTTAAAATATCTAAAAATTAACAGGAATAACCCAAACAAAAAAATATTAGAAATGATCCAAAACATGTTATTTTCTAGCTGTAATACATTTAACAATTTTTTTATAAATTTTCCTATTTGTGCAAAAATAGCAGGCTCCCGAGTTTGCCGTTTTTAAGTGCCCCCATAAACAATTATCCAAAGAGTTATGGCTAAAAGGTCTTTTTAAAATGCCCGTACCACGGTATTTTATAAATGATTTAAAACATACCCGAAAATGTGTATGGCTTTTACATTCCTTTCGTGTTTGTACATTTCCCTTTGTTCGCAGTGCATGAACTGGTATTTTTTTAACGCTTAATTACGGTAAAATAACGGGAGATACATAGAAAACTTTAAAAAATTCTAGGCACATCTTGTATAAATAAATTAAACTTGGCGTATTATATTTTTTCCAAAAAAAACCTACCAAATTGCGAATCCAATTTTCTTACTTTTAATAGGGTACTATGAAATAAACCTCTGGCTGAAATAATTTCATTTCACTATTTTTATCCCTTAAGAGTTATCACATTAAAACGATTACTTTCTATTTTTAAACACCCTGTTTTAAAAACCAATATTTGTAAAACAAAACTTTATATGATTTTTTTTTAATTTTTTAGTCTTTAATTTATTCCTAAACTTTTTGTTACACCCTATATAGGGCACATTGCCTGTATACAGGCTGTTTTAAAAGTAAATTAAAAACTCTTGGAAGCGCCTTTCCCTTATTTAAATAAGGAAAAATTTCCAATTAAGAGAGGTTTGAAAATTCTACGTTTTCGGGTTACGGTCCGTTAAATGGTTGGTAATGAATTAATGAAAAACGTTTCTTAATTAATTGCAATTACTAAAAAAACGTGGACAAAAAAATTACGAATTTGCATTAAATTTTATGTATAACTTAACGGCATAAAAAATAAATTAGTATACGGCTGATTAAAGGTAGATTTTTAAGAGTACGGGGTAGGTTGCGCCTAAAACTTTTTGTGCTACGTTTTTTTGTAAGTATATATATATATATATATATATATATATATATATATATATATATATATATAAAATATATATATATATATATATATATATATATATATATATATATAAAAATATATATATATATATATATATATATATATATATATATATATATATATATATATATATATATATATATATAATATTTCCAGTTTTAAAACTTATATAAACAGCGACATTTAAATAATTTACTTGCGCAAATATTATTAAAAAAAAAACATACCTATCGGCACTGCCTACCGTTCTCCACAGCATTGTGTCACCAGAAGTTGTCGGCGTTCTATCCTGTTTGTTTGCAAATCGACCGCCTAATCGACGCAGCTGATCTGTTTCAGGATGTTCAGCCACAAATCTAGCTTTTTTTCGTAATAGCTGTACGGTAAGGGCGTAACTGACCATCATAACTATCATAGGTATATAGAAAGCGATCATGCTGCCAAAGACGAAAAATGCTCTATTGTTTATTACACATTTCTCCGGATCGGGCATGATGTTTTCGTGATTAATGATACCTGAAAATAATGATGAATTAACAATAAAAATATCCATACTAATTGGACAACAAGGTACGCTTAACCAATTAAAGACGCAAAAAGATCGGGTGTTATTTACCATGATCCTTGTCTTGGTAGGTAAAACTCATCAAAAAAAAAAGGAATGATAAAGCTGGGTCTTATTTAGCGAATAGCATTACAGATTGACAGATATTTTAAATTTGAATCATTTTGGTTTATTTTCAAGTTTTTTTGGATAACTTATTTTAAAAAGAAATATGATTTAAAAAATAGAATTTGTCTGTCTCTTTCTTCTTGCATTAATATACTAAAAAGTATTAATAGCTTTTTTTTAAAACTTTAAATATTTATAAATAAAAATAATTTAAATATAGAGTTTGCTTTTTTAATTTAAACTACATAAAATTATTTAAAACTTTTAGCCACCCCTTAGGGGCCATCCATAAATTAAGTCACACGAATTTCATGATTTGACCCCCTCCCCCGCCTCTATCATAACTCGTTACATTTATAAGACCTCCTCCTCCTAGTTTGAATTAAAAGAGTTATTCCAAAATTTATTTTTATTTCATTAAAAATATTTTTATATAGAATCAACATCAAATCAAACATTATTAGAATTCTTAAGTTTTTCGTTTACATTTAAGTTTGCGTCTTAAGAATTTAGATTTTTACATGTATGTCATAAAGCTGATGACCCCCATACCCCCCTTGTCACACAATGTCACAATCCTCTCCCCCTTCTTAAAGTGTGACCTAATTTATGGATGGTCCCTTATAAGATACGCATATTTCAGACTATTTAGATATCTTCAGTAGAGTGTGTCATGTAATTATTTATTATACAGGGTGTCCTGATAAGGTCGTCCTCCGGAAATATCTCGAGAACCCTACATCGCATAGCTTTGGGAAAAAATATTTATAGTAAAACCCGCCTCAAGAAAATGCTGGAAATTATTTTCAAGTTTCTAATTCCACCGCTAGAGGGCGTAAAACTAAGAACATAATAGAAAACACGGATTATTTAAAAATATGCCATATTAACTTCTGCCGTTGATAGTTTTCTCACAAACTATGTAAAATAAGGAAACTTTTTTTCTTTTAAGCGTATTTCGCTAACTTGTCAAATATAGGGAGGGGGAGAGCGAATGTACATTTAAAAAGAATTAAATAACTTTTTTTCCGCTTAACCGATTTTGATAAGCTAAAATATTGGTATAATAAATTTACTTTTTTGTTTTATTCCCAGAGACTGATTCGTGTCAAAGTTATAAATTTTGGCAATTTTTTTCGAAAAATTTAAATACAATAGTATTATTATTATAAGTCCATTAAAAAGAGCATAAAAAAGTAAAGAAACTGTTAAAAACCGCATTTCAATATTTTAATTAACTCCCGAGTTATTGCCGAAAAACTGCATTACTCGTGTCCTTTCTTATTTTCAGTTGTCAGATATACAACGCGGCGTTTTTATCGAGAATGCCATGACAACAAAAACCATTTGTTTTTCTGCGAATATTAAATAATATCAATAATATTCTTATTATTTGTTTATTATCAATTTAATAACAGATATCGTAATTACACGGCTCGTGAACAATAATAACTGATTATTATCTACGTGCTTTGGCTAATTGTGTCTTCATTATGCTGGAATAGAATGCACATTTTCAGTTCCTCTTAAACGGGTTGTCAAAGTTCTAAACTCTTTTTTTATTTAAATGCCGTCTTTCGTAATACCTTATGGCATAGTATCTCGTCGCAATAGAAAAAAAATTAAATAAACGGCAAGCAAATCGTATGCCTCGGTGGTGGAATAAGACATAATTTAAAATAACTTAATAACGATTAACAACACTACTACTAATAATAATAACGATGAACTGCGATAAACAAGAACTAAATTTAAATTTATCAGGTGACAAACAATGCACTTGTCATTTTTTGACGTCCCTGTTTTCTGTAATTTTTGACGTCCCGGCACTCTCGATAAAAACGCCGCGTTGTTTATCTGACAGCTTAAAATAGGAAAGGATACGAGTAATGCAGTTTTTCGACAATAGCTCGAGAATTAATTAAGATGTCCAAATGCCGTTTTTACCATTTTCTTTACTTTTTTACGCTCTTTTTAATGGGCTTATAATAATAATACCTTTGTATTTAAATTTTTCGAAAAAAAATGACAAAATTTATAAATTCGACACAAATCAGTCTCTGGGGATAAAACAAAAAAATAAATTCATTATACCAATATTTTATCTTAAGCCCTAATAAAAGCTCTTTCAAACAAAACCTAGTTTATTAAAATCGGTTAAGCTGAAACAAAGTTATTCAATTTTTTTCAAATGAACATTCGTTCCTCCCCCCTCCCTATATTTGACAGGTTAGGGAAAAACACTTAAAAGAAAAAAGTTTCCTTATTTTACATAGTTTGTAAGAAAACTATCAACGACATTAGTAAATATGACATATTTTTAAATGTTCCGTGTTTTTAATTATGTTTTTAGTTTTACGCCATCTAGCGGCAGAATTAGAAACTTGAAAATAATTTCCAACATTTTCTCGAGGCCGATTTTACTTTAAATAGTTTTTTTTCCGAAAGCTATACGATAAAGGGTTTTCGAGATATCGCCGGAGGACGACCTTATCAGGACACCCTGTATATACTTACTGAGATTTTACCTTTAGCACCAATTTTGAATAATATCGTATCTGGTAGATTAACCGGAATCAACGATAAAGTAAAGTAGATTTATGGAAAACTGGTGGACTTAATAATTTTTTGTGACCAAGTGATATATAACCAAATTGTAAAGATTTTAAACGTATTTTTGGTTATACTGGGTGTGCCAAAAAAGTAGAGAATTAAAAAATATTTAAAAAAACACCCATAATTCTATTTTTGTATTCTATTTAAAATTTTAGAACTTCTTTGAAACAGGTGTTTTATGTCTAAAATTGATAGTTTTAGGATATTTACATTTAATAAGAAAGAATCAAATTTACAAGCATACACTTATTTATATTCATTATCTTTGCTTTGAAAAAATTATAAAAAATGTTCTTTTCGTTGGAAGACTAAGAGTAAAGATGCAATTTGAATAACTAATATGGGGTCCAACCTCTAGAGGGTGTTTAAAATTAAATTTTGAATCAAAGGAAATTTAAACTACAAAATCTGTGTTTTTTTTTAAATATAGCATCCTATATACTTATAATATTTTTTATGGTAAAAGCCCTAGCCAAAATTATCAAGAACACTATCTAATAGAGTAAGCAATATAATTTCATTACCAAATTTAATATCAACAAACTATTTGCAAAAACAGGAATAGGACACTATTTAAAATGAGTTCATTTGTTGTAGCTAAAGTAAGGAAGAAGTTAAATCTACCCTTTCAATTTTTTTTTAAATTTTATTCTTTAGGACTACAAAACTAAAATATATTTTTATAATAAGCTAATTTACACAAAAAAAAAAATGAAAGACACATTTCTTTTTATGAAAAAACCCGGCATTTCTGTGTAATAAGTAAATAATATTTCTATATATTATTCGTATTTAATAAACTTAAAAACTTTATTGATACAGAATGTGGGTCTTCATTAGATGTTAGAAGAAGTAATAAGATGGCATCAATAGGTTTTTTAAACTCCATTTGTGAGTTTTTTTTTACAAAAAATTTGGATTAGTGTTAAGTAACAGAAAAAGTAAAGAAAGAAAAGAAATGAATAAAGTGTTTTAATGAAAAAAAATCAAGGGTTATTGAGTAAGAAGTACTTTGTTAAGATTTAAATGTTTTTTTTTTTAATAAAAACATTTTTAAGTTGCCATTTAGGATTTAATTTTGTTAAGAAAACTACTTCCAATTCGATCCATTGCCAGCGAAGCGACCCAGAAATTAAACCTAGGGAGTTATGGATACTGGCTGACAGAGCAAACCTGTCACATATGTCTTTTAACCCTATACCCCAGCTGATATTCCAATGGTTATTTAGTTATTTTAGAGGGAGAAAGAAAATAAGATTTCATTTCCTTATTTTTTTTAAAGTATTTAGTTTGAATTATAAGAAGAGGTTAAATTACTGTTGTTGTAGCCTGTATTTGTTTTTAGAGTTGACATTTATTTATAGATTTAGGTTGTAAAAATATTATTTTATCTCTATATAGTTTCTCTCACTATCCAATATTCTTTTTTGGCGAAAATTGAAAATGTGACCTTATTGATTTTGTTCAGCCAAGGCACATGTGTTTTTAATTCTACAGTCACTTTTGTGTGACGTAATTTTTTTAATTTTAAACCTAAAAGTTTGTTTTTTATATACGTTGTCACATACAGGACAACAAATACTATATACCACATCTAATGTCTTATTGACCTCGTCTTTGTCTTCTAATTTACTTAAACTTGTACCTATTGTCTTGTTATGTTTATAGGCTATTTTATTTGAAGGTTCTTGTTGAAATAATTTTGTAATTTGGATTGAAATTTGTTTTATGTGGGTAAAAGAATGATAAAAAGTTTGTATTAGTGTTTCAAAAGCCGTGATGTTCGGTGTAATGCCATTATTAATTAATTTTGGTTGCTTACGGTTTAGAGTAGGAATTAGATAACAGAGTGTTATGTATTTGTTTTAAATTGGTAAGTCTGAGAGATGGATAAGAGATAATTTCTATGCGTGTTTAAAGGCTAAAACTAGTATTATTTTAGTTGTTGTGGTGTAATTAGAGTAATAGTTTACAGATCATCCAGAACTAGTTGGTTTGATATACCAATCTAGTATAATCTGGTTGTTATCACACCTGATTAGTCTGGTGTCCAAGAAAGGAACATTGTTATTGTTTTCTTTTTCTACAGTAAATAGGATCTCATTTCTATCATCTTCAGGCACTGCTTATCAACGTATTTTTTTTTAAGTAAGTAAAAAGGAAGATTTTAAGTAAGTCGTCCATAACATATTGAAATATGATAGTGAAGAGAGTAGCTTTCATTGGTGTACCTAATATATGTTTACAGAATTTTTGGATTGGTATATAAGTTTAGTTTAACACCTAACTCCAGAGATATCTTACAATTAGTTCTATGAATATTAGCAGACCTGGAAAACATATTGAAACCAATATTTTATAATATATATTTTATTTTCAACAAGGAAACAATGTTTTAATAATCATAAAATGCTTATTGTTACTAGACCGGACAAGGGGAATGCCTTAGTAATCATGTCAAAAGAGACTCATTCTCAATAATCAGAGGACATTACTTTTTTACCAGCGCTACTTTAACAGCTTTCTACCTTACCTTCACCTATCAATAAAAATCTAAAGGCGCGTACAGACATAGAACAAAACATCGTATCGTAACACGTTCGTATCATGTTCGCGTAACATGTGTGGACGGTACATCGTAACAGCGTAACTCAGTAACATCGAAGCATCACGGCGTCCCATCAGTTGTCGGTTTTTCAGCGTCACTTCAAAGAGATGATATGGGCTGATGTTGCGTCGTCTGTTTGCAAGTTTGGACGGGAATGCGTAACAAGAGCGCGCCAATACATTTATTTTTATTAATTAAAATGGTACATGGAAAAAGATGGAACGTCAGAATGTTCTGCTATAGGTTATACGACGTTGTTTTGTTACACAATAATTTATCGAAACACCGAACTTTGATGCGTAACAAAAAATTGTTGCGCGACGATGTTGCGAAACGAAGATTTGTTCTATGTCTATACGCGCCTTAACATATTCGTCAAAAAACTTAAAGATCAGGGAGTATTAAGTTAGGCAATTGCTAAAAGTTTAAATTTATATAGTCGGCCTTTACCACATTCATGTCTCTTTAAGACAAATCGTATTCTTAATCAACTTTTATTTCCTAACTTTTTCTATTACTTAACACTAATCCTTAATTTTTGTAGAAAAAAACTGCCAAGCGGAATTTAATTAACCCAAAATTATCTGGGATTTGAATTTTGTGAATCTTAGCAATAATTTAACAAAATAATAAATGTCCTTTTTTTAATATGTTTTTCACTAAATTGCGTATAGCAGTAAGTAAATTTATTTTTATGTAAATTAGCTGAATATAATAATTAATTCAATAAATTATTAAAATTTCATAGTAAAATTAATTAAGGCCAAATATCTCGAGAACTGTTAATCTTAACAAATCGATAATTTTATTTGTAGAAAATTAAATTTTCAACAACTTTGTCATTTATCTTTTTTGTGTAGCTCTTGTCATTTATAAGAAAATGACAAAAAAACAAGAATTTCATAATAATATTAGGTTTAGTAGTCCATACTACCTCGCTGGTGTGAGTTGCGACTTTGCCGCAATGGACACTTTTGTAGAGCATTTAATTCTTAAAAAATCGCGTCTTTGGGCGAGACCATAACATAAAATGCTGGTGAGTTATAGAAATTAAAAAAAAATAATCAAATTCTACGTGTTGTTTAAACGAAAACTCTTTACACGCTTTGGGCGAGTACTTAATATTAATACTAAGAGCTGAAACTTTCAGGGAATTTTTTCGGGGGTATTTCCAACAAAATTTTATGATGGGACTGACAAAAAAATAATCGCAGAAAAAAATCATCCTAATTATATCTATTAGTAATTTTATATTTAAACATACAAACATAACTAATTAAGAAAAAATCAGTAAAGTTATTTTATCAACTTTTTTTCTTGTCTTGATTTAAAATTCGATTTGGGTTAAGGGCGAATCGCACTAAATTAGTAAATCGAGTACGCAATGAAATCAAGTGCCTACCCTTGAGAAGATTAAGGGTGCAATTTTACTTATCTAGAAGCATTTGAATTCCTTGATAACAAAATTTAGAAGATTGCCTAATTCGGACTTTTTAGAACTTTCGAGTGCAAAATAATGTTTTAATAAACGCAAAATAGTGACGCTTTATCTTAGCTTCCTATAAGGTAAATTATCGTTTTAGTAATATTATATATCTTTTTAGTATTTAAAAAGCTTTTTGCAGTAAAACTACAAAATGGCTCAGTTTTATTATTCGTTTTAAATAAAATACTTATCACTGATGGTTATCGTCTTAAGTTAAGGAAGGGTAATTTTTCACAATTAAAAAAAGTCAGCATCAAGCTTAAATGTAAAAAAAATATGCACAATGTAGTATAGTAAACATAAGTAATTTATATTTAAAAATGGGCTTCGAATGCAGGTATTCATACTTTCATAGCAAAACCTATATCGCTACATGTATAGTGCCAACCAATATATTTTTATTATTATTTTTTTAAATACTCAACTAAAATGTATTTATTTTTAAATATTATGCCTATAGGTAGGTAGGTTGGTAGGTTTAAAGTGAGTGGGTATAACACGCTTCCACCGCGACCGATCGGTATATTGTGGCTCACACCCTTTTATATTTCTTCCACCAGGTCCAGACTTCTAATAAATCTGATGATCCTGTTGGGAGGAGATATTTCACCTTCCCCGGCAACAAGGTTTTATTGCCGAGGATTGCGAATTTTAGTCGTGCCATTGCTGGGCACGAATACAGTATGTGTTCTGCCGATTCATCCCCCTCCATGCACATGCGGCACGCGGCGTCTTCCGCTAGGCCAATCTTGTGCATGTGGTATTTCAATCTGCAGTGTCCCGTGTACAGTCCCACTAGGGTTTTAAGGTGTACCCTTGATTGCTCCAGTAGTTTGACAGTACATTGTTGGTTCGGTAGGCTTATAAAGGCCTTCGAGTGTCTGAGACCCGGAAGTCCATGCCAGTACCGGAGATTTTCTCTTTGTGTCCAAGCTAATATGAACTGCTTGGCCATTCCATAAGATATACCGATGACCGGTTTCGGCCCTGTGAATTTTGTCTCCGCCCCCCTTTTGGCAAGGAGGTCTGCGGATTACAGGTATCCACAGTAATATAACCTTGTTGTTTTGACCCAGTTTGGTCAGCGCATCCTTGCAATTCCAGACGGTTTTCGAATTGCACCGGCTGGATTCAAGAACCTTAAGAGCTGCTTAACTATCGAATATTATTTTAACTGTTTTACGTGTACAGTGCCGATCAACCAGCGATATATGCACATACACATATCATAAATTTGGGATGTGATAAAGTACTTACATTGCTTTTGTAATAAAAAAGCAGAAAATCTAACCACAGGTTTGCTTCTCTAAATGAAGTAATGTATATTGTGATATGTATGTATGGTATGTATTTTTAGCGCTTTAGCCTGATAGAAAATTAAACATAAATAAAAAAACGAAAAAATAACCAATCAAGTCTAATGGTTATGGTATTTTCAGCGTTTAAAAGCGTCAATTTTTATTTTTTGGGTATTATAAAAAATAGACGATAGTAATCCTGAAAAATAACATCACTCTACAAAAAGAGTATTGAACCAAGAAATATGGTATGTGGTTTTCAATGTATTTTTGCCTTTAAAACACGAATCCGAGGACAAAATTTGGCCATCAGATCACAAGTTTTTTTCTAACCCCAAAATCATGACTCAGAGCACCAAAAACACACGAAAAAAAACTACCAATATAAAGAAAAATTGTTTTATATTTTCCAATGATACACTTATAAGGAGAAAACCACAAAATAAAATCCACCATCAAAATTGATAAGTCACGTAGCTTTTTTTGTAATATCAAAAAAATCTTTTTTAAACCTTTTACCCTCCTTTTGGGGGTCGCTTACTATAAATCCGAAGTTAGATTCACAAAATTCCGATTTATGAAAGATTTAGTACATAGAGGTTTTAAGGGTTGGTTGCTAAACATTGCAGAGTTCTTATAATCAATTTTTTTCTGTAGCAGTCCCTAGTTTGCTTAAATTTTTATTAACGTATGTATCCATCATTAAACCTTAACAAAAATCCGTCTCCAAATTACAAATAGCGAGTTTGACGCATCGATATACTTAGAGTTTGTGTCAAACGTTCTGCACAGTTGTGCTTTAAAACTACACAATACTGCTTGAAAATCGTATATAGTGGTATGTGTAAAAAAAATTTCAAGAATTGTTATTATTACCTAATATGATTATATGCACAATCACCTTTGTACAATATGGGGGATCCATTTAAGACAGCATTGTGTTCATTTGTAATATAACACTAAAGGTTTTATACACCTTTTTTTACACAACACAAATACACATATATTATTTTGGGTGTGTATAAGTTAAAAAAATTAGTTTAAAATGTTGACATCAAACCAACAAAATAGTATTTTTATAGGTTTTAAATACAACTTGACCAATTTCTCTAAATATTTATTATCTTCTTCATGTCCCAAAGCCGTATAATAGGAAAATAGAAAATAGGACTGGTATTTTTTTAACAAAATTTGTGTTCGTTTTGCAAAAATTAATTCTTTAAAAGAGAAAGTGGTGCATCTTTTGGGTCAATTTTGAGTTTAAATGGGAATAAGAATACTAGGATTTTATGAATTTACAAAGTTATTATAAAACTATTCTTTAAACGTACATTAAATTTATATTTTAGGAATTAAAGCCAAAACAAAAATTGTCTTGCGAAAATAGATCTATTAGGAAAGAAACTCACCTATGAAACTAAATTTAAGATAAGCATTCTTATTTATTAGGAAAACATAATTACCAAAACTATTTCCATTAAGTTTGTGACTTGTTTGAAAAAAGTGCAAATAAAATAAAAAAAGATTAAACAATTAGATGACCAAATATGATAAAAACATTGATAAGTGTTTTTTAATAAGTTATGGGCTAATAATTTCTCTTAGGGTTATTATGAAATACAACCTAAAATAAATTTTGCTTAAAGTACGTAACCCAAACTATTTTTTATAATGAGCAATATCATTCATGGTCAAAAATTGAAGGAAATTTTTTGGGAAGGTATGAACCAAATTTACTATATTTTGTGGTAAGTTTTGGTTAGTTAAAAGATTGGAAAAAATCAGGCCATAGGATGGCTTTAAAGCCTGTTGGAACCAAGTTTAGGTATTATACCGACTGAAACATGTGACCAATAAATTTTTCTGCAAAACTTGGTTAAATTTGGATTGGTTTCTGTTTTCATCGTAAAACGATTATTAACATTTTCTAGATTTAGAAAATACATTATAACAATAATTTTTCTTGTTTTCTTGAAAGTCTTAGACAATATTATGGTTACAATAACACTAAAATCTCGGACTTCCATTGTCTTTATTTGTTATTTGTTACACAACGTTTCGGTTAGTGATGTATCTCTGTTTTTAAGTGATAACTTAAAAATATTCTTAAAAGCTACGAATTATGTATATTCAATCCCTTGTTTACCGAAGCTCAACCGACTTTTTACGGTTTAGCAACGGCTGCCAGATATTCGGAATATTGATACTAGGCTTGCTAAATACACTTTGGTTGTTTACAACTATTTCAGCTTCTTTAAATTTTCTTTTCTTGTAGTGGGTTTCTTTATGAATAGTTTTGCTTCCGACCATTATTGGGGTGTTGTTTGTCCAAGCGTGTTCGGCAGTCCTGACTTCGACGTTTCACCTCGTTCCGTATGTTTTTTGTGTTCTTTGACTATTACTTTGAGTGGTCTTTTTGTTTTCACGATGTATACCTCACTACATTCACAGTGAATTTGTTAGATACAGTCATTATTTAAAACTTTGTTATAATAAAAATAATGACTGTAACTATCAAAATCAATGTGAATGAGGTGAGGTCTACATCAGGGAAACAAAAAGACCACTCGAAGTTAGAGTCAAAGAACACAAAAAACGTACGGAATGGGGTGAAACGTCGAAGTCAGGTATTGTCGAACACGTTGGACAAAACAACACCACATACAATGGTCGGAAGCAAAAATTATTCATAAAGAAACCCACTGGATGAAAAGAAAATTTAAAGAAGCTAAAATAGTTGTAAACAACCAAAATGTATTTAGCAAGCCTAGTATCGATATTCCGAATATCTGGCAGCCCTTGCTGAACCGTAAAAAGTCGGTCAAGCTTCGGTGAACAAGGGATAGTACATAAGTCGTAGCTTTTAAGAATAGTTTTTAGTTATCACTTGAAAACGGTTGGAGATACATCACTAACCGAAACGTTGTGTAACAAGTAACAAATAAAGACATTGGAAGTCCAGGATTTTAGTGTTATTAATAATTTTCCTATTTCATATTAGGCTCATATAAGAGCATAGCGCAGTGGGAAAATAAAGCATTACTAATTTTGTATAGCATATTTATTGTTTGTCCAATAATTATTTAATAAACTGTTTATTACGCAACTAAATAATAATTAATTTGTTCTTTAAGAAAAAAATTAAATATTTTTAAAGCAAAGCTTATTTGTAGAACTTGATTAAAGAGAAATTCTATTACAAGGATTTTCTAAGACCAAATAAATGCAAAGTTTAAATTGAGCATAATTAAAATGAAAATTAATTAAAACAAAATTTAACAATAATGCTTATATTAACAGTGGAAGTTGCTTTACAACTTCTAGCTAAAAGAATTTTAGTTTTGTTTCTGCTAAACCCAGTTTTAGGTCATGGTTTAGCAAAAAAATGTATTTATGTAGACTAACTAAGATTTATATTTTCATTAGGTGCGGAGGAAAATGTTTTTATTCATTATTATTAATACACATTTTTATCAAATAAGTAAAAGACTTGGTTTAGAGCAACTAAATATTTAATTTGAAAATTTTCATATGTTGCTGATCTGGGACGATATTACTTGAAAATTAGAAATAAAGTTTATATTGCTGCGGCGTATTTATTAATCAAATTGATCGACTCTTTAGGTTTTATAAAATAAGTGGTATTCTTTCGAAAAAAAATTTTTTGTTCGTATTTGGCGAAGTTTTTAACTAGTTTTACTTGTGCGCGTGGTTTCGCTTTAAAATGACATAAGCAAAAACAAATAAAAAACACGTCTCTCCATTGGTCAATTACATGTCTAACAATGGTTATGGATTTTCTAGACCAATGCAACACATTCCTGTTCAGTTGTTTTTGTTTTTATCCTTTCCAAACAAAAATAAAAATATTTTAGATTGTTGTATGACTGGGCAAACTGTGCATCTTTATTGAATCTTTTAATGGTAAAAAAGGCAAAAGATATCCTATTTCAATTGGCGTAGATAAAAATCTCGGTTTTAGGAGTTCCTGTAAATTTATCTGATCCAAATGATATTATTACCTCTTTAGGTGTATTTTTTATAATATCTTAAACTAGGGACTTTTAGTTAAAAATTAAAATACCAATATTTTTATTAATTATTGTAATAAAAGTAAAATACGTATTAATATATGCAAACGTCACCATTTATAATTATTTATGCAGTTTTATACATTTAATTAAGTTTATTAAAAATAAAGCTATTTATTTTTTAAATCTTATCTTTGAAACAAAATATATTTTTTAGCTTTTAAAATATAAAGTAAATTTTTTATGTTTTATTTACGAACAAAGATTTAAATTAGCATTTTGCCAATAAAAAAATATGCCAATTATTATAGATTTTTTTGTAATTAATTTTAACAGATATCTTACTGCGCCATAACTTCTGGAATAATCTGTAGATTACTTAAATCAAAAATCCCACCAATTTTTTTTTAGATTTTTTTTTAAACAATAATTATAATTATTAAAAGAAAGTACTGACTATAACACTAATCCCGATCCGACCATTTTTCAACTAGAAAAGCCGGAAATACTCTTAAATAAGACCTTTTTTCAAAAATTCGTATCTTCGTATTTTCAATATAATGGACCGATGCCCACAGCCCGTCGTTCGCTTCTCCTTCTCTGCTGGGTGCTTCCTCCACGGTCGACTCAGTACGTCTCGGTCGCGAATTTTCGCTCGACAGTTATGTAGAGCCTAACGCCGCCACTGGTAATACCTAAGAAGATAAGAACCGGTGAATATATATAGACAATTCTCAGTGTTTATCTTTGAATGACTATTAATATGATAATTAACTCATAAATGCAACTAGCTTTTTTTTCGAACTTTATCTTTTATTATTTTTACATGCTGCATTATGTTTACAAGTTATCTATGGGTGAATCGCTAAATAGTTTTATACCGTAATTATCAATATGAGTTTTTGTTGAAGTAGAATTTATTTCATTTATTATCTTTTACAAATAGTATAAATAGAGTAACAATGTTATTAATACATACAGTGTATTGTAAGACGTCCATTTAGAAAGTTGACTATACATTGATCACATTGTTCAATAGATTTGCCTGAAGATACTCTTAATAGCTTTATTGCAATTTATTGCAATTTTCAAAAAAACACAAACGAGGAGTTTCTACGAACCTGATTGCTTGGAAGCTCAACGTAATCTCGACGCGCTAGGTTCACAAGCATTTTTAACGATGTTCTTTAAACTTATATAAAAATGTGAGATATACAATTTGTAGCTTTTGATCACAACTTCAAAAAGCCGTTTTGAAAAATTCAAACCGGACCATTTGCCTTATATTTACGGCACTTGCAAGATAAGGTCCTAATTTGTTTATAGTGCCATTGAATAAAAACTATTATTGCGACAATTTTCATCTTTGGGCAGCTCAAATTGTATGTTATTGACTATCATTTCTCAAAAAGTCAGCTCTTATTATTCAAAATTAACAGAGATACAAATTTTTGAAAAAAGGTCTGTTTTAAGCGTTTTTCCGGCTTTTCTCGGTGAAAAATGGTCGAATTGGGATTTTTCAAAAACCGTTTTGTACCTAAAAAAAAAATTGTTGAATTTTTTACTTTAGTAATCTACAGGTTTTTCCGGAAGTTATGACGCAGTCAGATATCTGTTAAAATTAATTACAAAAATGCCCTTTTTTCTGCTATAATGATTGGACTAAAACCCTTTTATAATAAAGTATGCTGTTGGATCTAGGCGCACGGTAATGCGCCTGCGCCAGTTCCGGCTTGACGCAAGCAGTGAGTAATTTACTTGAAAAGTTTAAACGTATTTTATTAGGACCAAGTTCCTATTTAAAAATATTGACCTCTTAACGTATCAGAACTTAAAATTAGACCAAGTTCTTTTTGGACCTGTCAAGTTTTTTACTGATTTGTCTATGACTAGTTCTCAGAAATTTATGAACATCGTGTCCACACTCTTATGTGTTATTAACCTTATATTATAAACTTCGTATTTTTTACAAAAACTGTACCACTGTGACCACTTAAACCATACCTTATTTGGATGTTCTTTTCTCACAGTTAAAAATCGGAGTTAAGAAAATACTTCAATTATCATTCCCTCATCGTGTCACAAACCCAATATTACAATGATATTATATCATCAATTCATTTCGTTTTATGATGAAAATTTTAATAATCTTGTGAATAACTTTTAAAAGTTATACACAAAAAAACATATTTTCGTAATTTATTCAAGGGGAAAAAAGTGAAAATAAAAAAATCTATTTTTTGGTTTAATTGTAAATTTTAAATGATTTGGGATTAAAATAAATAAATAATAAAAAAAAAACAAAATTTACATCTTCTTTATTATTCATCATCTTATTATCATAATCCATCTTATTAAAAATAATAATATTACTTTTTTTTATCATTTTTAAACCTTTACTTTTTGTTGTATATTTTTTTTTGGATCTCTTACAGTTTTCGAGATATCAACGATTTTTTTTTAAATATTAAACGTTAATATCTCAAAAACTATAAAAGCTACACGAAATTTTATAGGACATTAATTATGTATTTTTTTAAGACCTTTTATGTAAGTTATATAACTTTTTTGTCGAAATACAATATTTTTCGACTGAAAGTCAAAAAACGAATTTTAAGGATTTTTTCAAGGTCTATGGAGAAAAGTTGCAAATTAAAAAATATATTTTTTTTGCAAATTTTGAGTGATGAAATAAAATTAATAAGTTATTAAAAAAAAACTTAAACAAATTAATACATTTTTTTCCTATTTAAATAATTCCCTTATAATTGATTTTGTTCGTGGCCATATTATTTTCTATTGAGAAATGTTGGGGACCATATACTCATTAAGGCACTTGTGTACCACATATTGTATATAAAAAACTTTTAATTACATTAAATTATAATTTGTTGATTTAAAAAGGTCATTTTTTGCTATTTTGTGAGAATTAGTCCTATATTATAAAAAAAACTGTCTGTATTTAAAAAAAAACTTTACTAATACCGTCCGATCAGTAAAAAACTTGGTCTAATTTTAGATCTTAGTATTTTAAGAGGCTGAGAGTTTAAGGTGGGAACTTGACCCTTATTTTACATAAATGTTTTTGGTATAATTGTATATTTTAGGAAACCTTATGCTGTGTTTAATTTAGGCCTTGTTGCCTAATAACTAAACGGTCAATAAAATATTAATCCAGATACATAAATTCTCAAAAAAAATGTAAAATGTTACCGGTATTTGTTTCCGTAATATTTTTTAAAAATAAAAAGTCATTTTAGTATACGGTTGTAAAGATTAAAAAAAAAACATTTTATTAAATTTTTGGTATGACATAAATTTCAACGAAATGTTTAACATTCTATTTGTTACTTAAAAAATTAAAATCCAATATCCTATAAAAAATATACTTTTATTAACATTATAACTTAGTATTTTTATACAATTGCGTTAAAAAAAAATATTTTAGGACTACAGTATCACGCCTTTTAATATAAATAGCATAAATGTAATACCTAGATAATATAAAGATTCACCATAACAAAAATACATTTAAGAACTCCTGCTTGTTTTAATAACTGGTTAAAAAATAAAAACATCCACTTAATGCTGCCGCCGAAACGATGTGCCTTTAAGGCACGCTTCCGTAAAATTCTATTTTTCCTTTATATTGCCAATTTTCTAGGATGCTCAAAAAGTTTATTGAATTAAAAAAGGCGATATCTTCTTTTATGTCCTTTTTTAAATTGCTTTTTAGTAACTTTTAACCAAATAGTAATCATAGAAGAGGATACACAAAATAATCCTTATTATCATTAAAAAAAAGATTAAATATGGTTTCGATAAACTAATTATTAAGAATATTATAAGTATGTTACTACGAATAATATCATTCATTACTTTAAAGAGCTGTGGGTGTCGTTAGTTATTTTTCATTTATTGCTAAATTACCCGTCACCACTCTACTTACCATATGGGTTTATTTCGACCATATCTAATCTAATTTTTTATGTTTAGCAGAATGGTCAGCTTTATATTGATCATCTATTTTTAATTGTTATACCCTGTACATAATCTAAGTCTTCGATTTAAATTTTTAAAAACCATATAATTGACCAAAAACGGTGGCATGAATTGCATATAGAAAAAAAATGTTCAAATTACCGAATTAATACGATTGATTTGTAAATGTTTGGCTTAGACCTGGTCCATTAATTGTTAAAATTTTAAATATTGTGAAAATAACTAACTTTTTAATTTCGGTCAAAATAATAGAATAATTTAAATATAGAATTCTCTTGGAACAACACAATCAGGATTTTTAATGATTCATTTAAAACTTTTAATTTTAAAATAATTAAATATTATTTTTTACTGATTTTGGTGAAGTTTTTCCTTTCTATACGATTATTTTTTAATTTTATCATCTTAAAATGTCAGTTAGTCATATGGCTTGCCAAAATTAACCTTATAGAGTTATGGTTAGTTCTGGTTAGGCGCAACCAAAGACGCGCAGCAAAGGGTCGCGATACCATTTATATTACAATAAAAATTAAAAAAAACATCTTCAAGATTTATCTGGTGTCAGTTTTTAAAAAATAACTCTAATAAGCTGAAAAAATTACTTTTTTAATATTTTTATTGCTAAAACTTAGAGTAAATACTTAAATAAGGTAAACATTCTTATGTTTTTTTTTCATTTTTATTTGTATTTGTGTAGACGAGAAATAAAAGATTTACTAAACTTGAGAAATTTATACTTTTTAAATACATGTTAAAGTAAGTGTAGTGAATTTATCTTAATATTTTTTATAGAAAGGCGGTACCGCTGATTATACATGCGATTTTTGTTTCTATCACTTCTAATACACAAGCTTTAAAATCCCTTCCCTTTGTATAAATATTAAGTATAGATCATAAGAATTAAATATAAATCTTGATAAATGCCTGGTCTTTAGTCATTATTTCTTAAAAAACACAAAAATTAATTTTAACTGCTACAGTAATCAATTATTACTGTAATCATTGCATGAAAATAATATTTAAGATAATTTAATTAAATTGAAAAATTATAAGGGTTAACAACATAGCATAAAAAATTATTAAATTATGATTTATTGTAGAATTGGTGCGCCGAGTGCAAAAATAGCCCAAACTGAAGGAATATCTAAGTTTATATAAATTAACACAATAATGTAATCGTGTGTCAAATTGGTAATATTTTACATATTGGGTTCATTGCCGATTTTGATTCAGATTTTATATAGGGAGGTTTGTTAAGGCGCTGATCACAAATACGAACTTATCTTTTGTCGTAAACTCCTAGATTTTTAGCTATAACGCCCCACTTTGACCTAACCCAAAAACTACAAAAACTGTGCTATAATTCTTTTCTTTTTAAAGAAAATACACCAAAAATAAAAGGTTTTTATGGTTAAACACCTATTATTTAATGGAATAAATTAGTTTTTACCATTTTTTAGTAATTATTTTATAGAGGTAATACCTTCAAAAATATTTTTACTTTTTAAAAAGTCAAATAAACTGTTCAGGGCTTTTTAGAAATTTACGTGCGAAACATTACATTAACCGCGTTTGTTTTGTTAGTGCAGGCAATTAACTGTTCTTATAGTCCGGGAGGCCACCGCAAAAAACCAAGCCAATAAGAGATACGCATGAACCATTTTTTATATTAGTATGAACTATAGTCAATTTAAAGCATCACTGCTGCCTCGGCTCAGCAGGTTTAAATTGCTTTTTTACCTTAAAAAAATCGGATATAAACAAAAAAGTGATTTTGGCCATTAAAATTTTCGCTAATAACAATATTTTTTTGGTACAAGTAAGTATACCAGCTCTGATCCCTCTTAAAATGAATTCAAAATGTTTTATTCATTCAATGAAACAAACTAACACACATGTGCCTCGAGGCAGTGGGGGATAACCTGGTGGCACAGATATATTTTTTTTTTGGTCCAATAACTATACCCATTCCGATCCACATAAAACTTTACCTAAAATAAAATTTAAACTTAATTTTAAAAAATATTAATAGGTGCCTTCTAAAGCTGGGTGTTATATACCTGGTAGGACGCTTAACATTTCTCGATCTTCTATGCTACTAAGTGTATAGTTTATCGTTTAAATATTTTTATTATCGATTTAAATAATAATATAAGTATTTAATAAAGACAGTTACATGTCAAGAATGAAAAAATTATAATCATGTTCTTAGCATCAAAAAAAATATATAGTTTTTTTTGTAGTATAATAAAGTTTATATTTTATTTTAGGTAAAGTTTTATGTGGATCGGAATGGGTACAGTTCTTGGACCAAAAAAAAAGTATCAGGCCAAGCCATCAGGTTATCCCCCACTGCCTCGAGGCATATGTGTGTTAGTTTGTTTCATTTAATAAATAGAACATTTTAAATTAATATTTAGATGGATCGGAGCTGGTATTCTTACTTGCATTAAAAAAATATTGTTATTACCAAAATTTTAAATGGCAAAAATCACTTTTTTGCTTATATCTCCTTTATTATATATTTTATTAAAAACGTGTATATAACCCTTTTTATAGAGCTTACTAAAAAGCATATTTTTGGTTAAATACATATTTTTGTTAAATACTCTTTTAGTTTTTGAGATATTTGCGTAATTATGTTAAATTTAAATCGTTAATATCTCAAAAACCAAAAGGGCTACAAAAAATGTTATATAAAAAAATATCGTAGTTCTATTAGACTATTATTTTTAATTATATATCATTTTTTTTCTAAACTCAATTCTTTTCAAGTTATATTGAAAAAAACGATTTTTCACTATTTTTTTAAGGTAAAAAAAAAGAAATTTAAACCGGCTGAGCTGAAGCAGCAGTGCGGCTTTAAATTGATTATAGTTTATAGTAATATAAAAAAATATTTTTTGCGTATCTCTTATTGGCTTGGTTTTTTGCGGTGGCCTCTTGGACTATTACTAACATTATAAATTTGTATCTTTTTACAAAAATAATCAATTCCAAATCTATAAAATTTCCGTAAGAATAGTAAATTTGCAAAAATTATCGTTTATTAAAAAAATCTTTTTTTCTAAAAATGCGCATCCTTATTAACAATATTTTCAATTTATTTACCTAAAACTTTAAAAATGG
>JAHBCN010005703.1:0-53662 GCA_019359885.1 Listronotus oregonensis | reverse complement strand
ATTGTACCATATGCAAGCGTAAAACATTAAAGCTTTATATCAGTATTGATCTTTTCCATTGTGTAAGAATGCATTTTTACATTTATTTTTAGACAAAATAGTGCTTTATTGAAGGATATACCTTTCTCCTTAAAAAGCCCCCTATTTTAAAATAAAATAATAATAGTCACTAATGTCCGGTCTAAATAATAATTAGTTGAGAGTTATCAACAAATCACGAATTATTATTTTTATTAATGTTTTTTAACATCACCTTTTTTTATTTTTTTCTTTGTTTTATATAGTTAAAAACACTAATGTGTAAAAGTAATGTTGTAGGCTTCCTTAATACATAAATAGGCATGTAATACATGCTACATTCTCTTAAACCATCCTGCAGAGTTATAATTTAATGTATAAAAACTTACGTTTAACAATATCTACAGGGTGAGCTTTTTAAAGTTTTTTAATGCTATATGTGAAAAACGGTTTTCAAATTTATTTTGAAATTTTACGTTATTTTTAATATTTTTCCCTCGTCTTTTTTTTTAAGAATTATATGGGGTATCTTTAAAATTTTAAATGAAATAATGTTTTTTTTTATTTTAAAATTCAACACAAGGTAAAAAACTAGGTTGTATGCAGAAGAAATATATTTCTCTATTGTTTGCGAAATTATGAATAAATATGTTAGTAAATTATTTTTTTTTAATTAGTTACCCTGTTTTATGCCTAGAGATTCTTTAAAATGCCCCTTTGACTTTCACACACTTCTTTACTCTTTTTTACAAGAATTTGGTTACCTTTTTGGCATTGTAAGTGTAACTAATAGAAAAACAAAACAGATTCAATCTCTTATGTTATCTGGAGGTGCAATAGTCATTACTTTTCCCTTTTTAAAGCCTCATATGTTTCGGCTCTGAGATTACGAATTATGCGACTTCTGGTTTCAAATCTTTTAAATGCGAAATTTCGAGAAATTTGGAAACATTTCTGCCTACACTACTGTGGTTTCCCTATAATTGTTTCTGCACTCCCCCAAGATTTGCTTTCATATTGTGTTTTTTCCAATAAATATTTTTATTGTCATTAACACGCTAAAATTCTTAACTGACTAAAAAAACTTTACAGATTTCCACGAAAACATTAGTCTAGTTAAAATCTTTAGCACACAGATACAGTTTTTTCGTGGATTCGTATTTTAAAATAAAAAACACATTAAACCATTTAAAGTTACCTTTACACCTCAAAAAAGGGCGTGTAAAAAATAACTTAATATATGTCCCCTCTGTACTTACAACATCACCAAAATAACATTAAAACATTTGAAAACATTTTTTTTATCTTGGGACAGTTTACGCAGGCATAAAGCCTATGTACTAACGTACCGTAGGTGTCTTAAGTGTGGAAAAAGGGAGTTTATTCACACTGGACTTAAATATTTAGAGATTAGGAAGGAAAGGAAAAATTTCTGTTGGTAGTAGGTTTTATATTCTGGACACTCTAGGAACAAAGGAACAAAGTGGCAAGTTCAGAGCCTCTTAAGTTGGACTGTAAAAGGATGCATAACTTGTCACTACTTGTAGCTCTACTGGAAGCTTTTAGAGAAGGTATTATAGTGGGCAGCTCTTTGGAGCAAAAGATGTGAAAATACCTATAAAAGTGCGACAGATCCTCTACAGCCTGTCCGTAGACAAAAAAGGGGAGCTTTTCTATTAGTAGGACGAAAAGTTCTTTCTTAAGTGGAATCATAAATGCTAAGAGTTGTAGGAGATACCATTCCCCAGTCATGAGAACAATATTCTAAAGAGAGTCTGATATTGAATGCATACACACTACACAGATTAAAAGGGGAAAAATATTTTTTAGATCGAAAGGGAAATCCAAGCTTTTTTAAAGGTTCCGAGGCTTTAGATGTATTGTGTTAAGGTTATTCTCAAAAGTAACGCCGACAAAATTAAATGACTTTTGTTCTTAGGAACTTGGCCGCTCATATGTTATGGATGAGCAATGGCAGAATTTTTTCGCGACAGCGAACATGACTGCGTTTTGAAAGCATTAAACTGAACAAGATTTGTGGCGCCTTAATCCAAGATTTATATAAGGTCTAGTAAAAGCGTGATTTGCCTAACCAGGGTAAGAGACTGGCTTGAGAAATTGAATATTAAAGTGAAGTGTAGGAATAAAAAGAGTTAGTGCCAGTACAGAGCCATGCTTTATCCCAGCATTAATTTTATAAAAGCTGAAAAAAGCCCATCTACCATAACTAGTAGATACACGTCGATTAGAAAGGAAACTGGAGAGCGAAGAACAAAGCTTAGGTTCGACATATCGTATTTTAATACTTCATTAAACTCACCCTGTATGTCTAAAGTAATGTTTTATTATCTACTAGTAAACGGATTTATAGATAAACGCTTAACAGTAAGCAATATGAATAATGTAACACAATATATTACTGATTCTCCTTATAAACGAAAACAAGTCGATGTCATATATACTGACTTTGCAAAGACTTTTGACAAAGTACTGCATAATGTTCTTTTAAATGTTGCTGAAAAGAAATTTGGAATATGATGTAAATTATTATTGCTGCCTTACAGAAAGCAAAGCGTTTGTGTTAGGGGTTTTCAATCGAGGAGTTATTTGGCAACGTCGGGGATTCCTTAAGGTTCTAATCTGGGACCTCTAATGTTTCTTTAGTTTATAGACAGTCTAAAAAATGTAATAAATAATTCGGAGTATTTGTTCTTGGCAGATGATCTAAAAGTGTATGCCTGTATGATGACGTTGATGATTGTATGAAATTACAGGAAGACATAGACAGAGTTGTACAATGGACAGAGAAAAAGAAACTATATTTCAATATTAATAAATGTAAAGTACTTACGTTTTTACGAAAGAAGTCTCCTGTAATTTATAAGTATAAAATAAATGGAGTGGCACTGGACCGGGTGCAGGAAATATGAAATTTGGGAGTTATATTTGAATCGGACTTGAGTTTTCGAAAACATATATTATTGCCGATGTATCAAGACGGGCTTCTGAAACGATGGATTTATTGTAAGAAACACAAAACGGTTTCAAAGTGTACAGTGTATTAAACAGTTATATGTTACTTATGTAAGAAGCCTCTTAGAATATACTTCTACTGTATGGAATTCACACTATCAGTGTCATTCGTATGCTGTGGAAAAAGTTCAAAATAAGTTTTTAAGGTATCTGTACTACAAAGATACGGGAACATATGACAAAGCAAGAAAAACTGCATCGTTTCGGGTTAGAAACGCTGCAAAGGAGACGCAAGATTGCTAGTGTAGTATATTTATATAAAATTTTGCATAATTTAATAGATGATGCTCATTTATTGTCTTTGATAAAAATAAATGTCCCTTCCCATAATAATCGTATTACATTGACCTTTTATGTTAGTGCTGCACGCAGTAATAGTTTTTTTAACTCGCCTCTGCAAAATATGTGCAGGACTTATAAAAGTGTTCAGTTGAATTGTGATATTTTTTCCGTTAGACTGCATTAAAAAGACATCTTAGGGAGGTAATATTGTAAAAGTGTCTGTGATAATTGCAGAACTGTAATTATATGTATAGCAAGACTGATTGGTAAATAGAGCAACATCACCATCACTTGCATGCTATTCTTTTGTTTTTGTTTTCGTTTTTTGGAGTGGAAATTTTTCAGTATTTATTTTAATGGGTGTTTTTTAATGTATGCCAGTGAAGCTGGTGTTCTTCTTCAATTATATTAATTATATTACTATTATTATAAATTAATCTTAACCTACTATATAATAGGGTATATGGTTACCTGTTAAGTTTGTAAAATAAATAAATAAATAAACAAAACTGTTTTTAAATAATGCGATATAAAAAAAACGTAATGAGATAAAAAACAAGAATAATCTTGTCTTGGTGAGATCTCTATCTAAAAGACATAAAATATTTTACTGGTGGCTAATCCGTTTTTAAAAATTTAAATAAACATTATAAAAACTTATATAACTTTTTTTTATAATAAATGACCTTTTTTGTGGGTAATTTAAATGTTTAATAATAAGCACTATTTACCTGATATTAAAGCAATTTTAAAAATAACGAAAGCCTAATTCACATATTTTAATCCCTAACCATAAAAAGGCATTACAGTCTACGAAGAAGAGCCAAAACATTAAGGCTTTATTTAAATTTTATTCTTTCTCGCTGTTCAGACATGCATTTTTATATCCGTTTTCATTGAGGTAAGCGCTTTACTAAGAAAAAGATAGACATTATTTAAAGAAACTCCCGTCCTAAAAATCTTTTCTTTTTCACATTTTGGCAGGTGATTTATAGAAATTTGTTAAAAAAGTATAACTGTTAAGTGGTAAAATAAAGCTGAATTCTAAAAAAACTTATTAGATTATATCTAAAAAACTGCCATTTTTTCTATTTTTAAAACATTAAATGTTTTTAGTAGCTTTTATATTGCCTTGTTATTTGTAAATTTTATTTATTTTGTGCAACAAATTTTGCAATTTCATAGGGTCACATATATAAAGTTAAAAAAATACGTCCATTACTGATGGAAGTAAATTGAAAATAAGATAAATACTATTTTTGGATTTCTAAAATATTTTTTATAAGTAGTATATGTCAAATCAAACAAAGTTTATGTAATTATTTTCTACTATTAGACATTTCTCGTCATCTTAGGCAACAAAATATTATATCTTTTGTAAAGAAAGTTAATAGTTATTGTCAATCTTATTTTTTAAAAAACCTTATAAAAAATATAAATCCACAAATAAAAATTAAGCACAACACCCTTTAAAATGTGTGGTTTTTATCATGGAGAACACTGATAAATAAAACTACTATGTTTTTTACCACCAAAATATATTCACAATTATTGTTACTGCAGTTTCAACTTACAGAGTCATTTTCAAACAAAATTTTTTCAGACTAAAGTATCAATACAAAAATAAGGTGAATTTATACCTCTAAGTGGTAAATATATTCTTAGGAAGCGGCGGAGCAATTAACAGATTATTATGGCTTGGCGACAATAAATAGCGGGGAAAATACAAGTTCAGTTTGGTCATTAAGCTGGCGTACATTATTATTTTTATTGCCTTTGTATATTTCTAGGAATTCCAGATTAATTTATGACCCTTGGTTGAATAGTGTAATATTTCGATATTATTTAAATTAGGGAATTTGTGTTTTTGTTCTAAACAATGATTAGCAAAAGTAGAGTCTGTTTTTTGTAGTCTATATGATCTAAAATGTTCTAAATAGCAAGTTTTTATGCTCCTACCACTTTGTCCTATATAAAGTTATCACATTCTGAACATTTCAACTTATAAACTCCTGATTTATTAAACTTGTTGGTTTTGTCTTTAGCCTTATAAATTTTAAATAATATTCGATATATTGTTCCGAGATTTAAAAGCAACTTTATATTTTTTGAATGAATGTTGGTTATTTTTTAAATCCTTGATAGGATAAAATACTTTTGGATGCCGATTTTGATCTTTAATTTTTGGGTGAAATTAAAAAGCTAAATTTTTGTTTTTTAGAACATTTCTTTATTTTTTTGAAGATTTCATTTGATTGTAATATTATAAATTAAATTTTTCTGTACTCTTCTTCAGAAAAGGCAAAAGATGCTCTAGACAAAATATGCAAGAGTTTATGGGAAAAAAAAATGTTATAAAAAAATTTTGCTAATTTAATTTTTTTTAAAAACTTCTGGGGGGTCATTAACTCCGGTTTTAGGGAAAAAAAAAATTTTTTCAAAATTTTCTTTTTTAAAATTTTATTTACGGGTAATTGTATTAAAAAAAATTTGTCCTACAACTTTGGTTTTTTTTAAAAAGGGCATTAAATGTTCATACGACCGCACATTTAGTTAAAGGGGGAAAAAATTTTTTTTTTCAAAAAATAACAAAGATAGGTATGGACTTAATACAGATTTTATAACAGGAATGACCTGTAGCATTCAAATTTTTAAAAAATACAGGGTGTTGCATTGAAATTTTTAAGTAACATTTTGGAAAAGTCAATTTGAGCACTTCCTAAAGGAAAGAGTTTTTTTTGACCACCAAAGATAGAGTCTTTAGAAAGAATTAAATTAGGCATAATAAATTTTTTAAATTTATTTTTTTCCCATAAAAAAGTAAGTGGGTCGTTTGGACATCTTCAATCGCCCTTTTCAAAAAAAAGCAGAGATAGGTTAGGTATAATCTAGATTTTATATCAGAAATGATCAGTAGAATCCAAATTCCGAAAAAAAAACAGGGGGGTTTTATTGAAAAAAAAAGGATGTCGTTTCCGGTTAAACCGGAAGGAAAAAAATGTTGAATATCCAAAACGGGGGCTTATGATATAATATGTCATCCAAAATTTGAAAGTATAGTTCATATGTCACCCGGATTGTTGAGATTTAAAAGCAACTTTTTAAATTATGTTTGATAGAGGTTTATGTTTTCTGATAGGCCCAAAGATAAGGATACATACTTTTGGTTTTTTCTTGATCATTAATTTTTGGGGAGATTAATTAAAAAGCTGAGCGTTTTTGTTTTTTAGTTATTAATTTCTTTATGGTTTGTTTGAAGAAATAATTTGATTGTGCAATATTTTCAATGGTACAAAGTTCTCTCTGTAGCTCTTCTTCAGAGAGAGGCAAAGAGAGTGCTCTATGTATCATTGAATTGTATGCAGCGAGTTTATGTTGGATAGGGTGGAAAGAGTCAGTGGGGAGAGTAATAACTGTAAATGTTGGTTTTCTATAAACCTTAAAAGTGCACTGATTATTTACGTGGGAAATGGTTAGATCTAAGAAATTTATTTCATTGTTGTCTTCTTTTTCCAAAGTGAATTGAATTTTTGAGTGAACACTGTTAATATAATGTAAGAAATTCTGAAGTTGTCTGTTTGTACCTTTAAAGCATGCGAGAACATCGTCAACATATCTGTACCAAAAGTGAATATGGTTTTTGCCTAGATTTGAACTGAAAATTTTATTTTCTATATCTGACATGAAAATATCTGCCAAAAGGGGGCTAAGAGGCGAACCCATTGGTAGGCCTGTGTGTTGTAAGTAGAACTTATTATTAAACTGGAAATACATCTGTGACAAACATGTTTCAAAAGGATAGAATTTCGGTAGCAATTATAGGATTAATATTGATTTTTGTAGAATTTCATCAATAAGTATTAAGCATTAGTATGTTGGTATATTAGAAAACATGCTTTTTATGTCAAAGGAAACTAATATTGAATTATAGGGAGTTTTTTTGTTAAGTTTTTGAACAAGATCTAGTGAGTTATTTAAGCTATTTTTTGGTTTAAAATTGGTTAGTTGTTTGAACATTGAGTTTAGGGTAATACTTAATTCTCTAGTGGGGCTGTTTATGTATGATACAACTGGGCGAATAGGGTTTTCCGGTTTATGATTTTTTATAAGTCCATATAGTTTGGGAGCTTGGGGGTTCATATTGATCATTCTTTTTTTGTCATGTTCTGAAAAAATTGCTGTTGTGTTTGATAGAGTTTGTTTTAGTTTTGTTTAAAAATATTTTATAGGATCACTTTTAGTTTCTGTTATATCTTTGGATTGAATAAATTCTTCTATTTTATTCATATATTCAACTTTTGGTATGATAACTATTGCATTCGACTTATCTGCTTTTGTTATTATTAGATTATTGTCTTTTGTTTTGTTATTTATGCTTTTAACTATGTTTGAATCTGTAGTATTAGAATTTTAATTGGCGGAATTTATATGTTTTTTGATGGTTCCAGTTGTTATGTCTGTGTTTTCTGTATCTTTTATTTTATTGAGTGCTAGTGCACTTTTCGAGATAATAGAATCCATAATAGTTTTACTATTTATATGGGGTGAAAATTTTGGACCTTTTGAAAGTAAATGAATTTCTTGATTACTGAAATTTACATTTGATAAATTTATTACTCTTTCACTAAAAGTGTTATTGGGCTGTTGTGTTTGCATATCTGATTGAGAACTTTTGTGTGATTTTAAATGTTCAAGTTTTTAGATTGAATTTAAAAAAATTTGTGAATAATTTCGCTAATTTTTAATCTAATATCATCTACTAAAATATCAAATTCAACGGGGTGGAGTTTAAAAGTTAATTCAGAATGGATTACCTTTATATAGTTTTGTAATACAAATCTTCTGGAGAATTGATGTTTACATTCTTGCTTCATTCATATGGTTTTGGCCCTCTGGATTGCGAAGTCTGAGGCTGCTGATCTGCTTCTCGTTTTTATGTTGACGTACTTAGGAAAAACTTTATGTCTGAGGCATTCTTGGATGAACCAGATGTTTTGGCTCGCTTTTTTGTATTTGAGGCTGAATCTGAAGAACAGGGTGGCTTGGTAAGCTGTACTTGCTTTTTTTAAAAAATTGTGTGGTTTTTACTTTGTACCGGCTAAAAAGATTTAAAAGCTATTTCAGTATTAATGTCCCTAAACGTTTACTTTATGACCGCATTTATTTATAAAAAAACGTATATAAACCTGATTTACGTGTGGAGATGTAATAAAGGTGCAAATAGTATTGTCTTTGAATAAACAAATTATTGCTTATTAATTAGTTATTAAAGTTATCAATTATTTCTACACAGTGAAAGATTTTTTTATAAGATTCGCAGATGTAAAAATTGCTATTTTTTTAAATATTTTATGTAATATTTAGTTATTAACAGTTATTAGCAAATTTTAATGCGTTTTGAGAGTTTTTTATAGAGAAAAATGACCCATACAAAGGCAAAACATAACACAATTAAAAAAATCTTTATTTCTTTTTGCGTTGGATACAATAACTCAACTAATAACTTTACATCCTTCATAAAAAATATTTTAAAAAATACGTTTAGTTTTGTTGACGAATTGGTCTAAGAAATTATTCCTGCTTACCAATTTTACTGAATATGAGCGTTCAAGTCGAATTGGTCAAGTATCTTCATGGCAAAATAGGATCTTTAAAAGTACAAGTGAAAACTACCAGTATTGCCATGCTTATCAACAAAGTATTAATTAAGAAAAATATGTTTTTATTACAAGCCTGTGGTGCTTTGATTCCACTTCTAGATTTTCCATTTATTTTTTTCAATGTTTTATTCAATTAAGAAATTCAAATGATTCTGATTGTCAAGTTTATCAGTTTTCCTAATTCTTGAATAGCTTGACTCAGAGATGCTTTCGAATAATCGTATGTATAAGTAAGTACTAAGAGTCTTTATATTTCACTGTAAAGATTTTGATATTTTGGTAATTATAATAATTAAATATTTTTAAAGTACCCACTATTTTTTTGTACAAAACAAAAGACTTATTTTCGCTAGTTTGGATAAAAAATGTTGCATAATTTTTAGGAGATTTAACACCCCCAAAGGCTGCGCCACTGACAGAAAAATGTGGACTTGTTCTTTATTGTTTTTTTTTTGTAAAATTTATAAATATTGCATGCCAAAGTTATAAACGTTTTGTGTATATATTCCTAATGTTTAATTACCTTTATTTTACACTGTAAAAATTTTATAGCATATATGTATTTTTTAATTTAGGTTAAAAATAAAAAAATTAGAATAGATGGCTAACCAACGCGTTCTAAATAGGCACAAAATATTCCCGTAAATCGTAACCTATAAGTAAGCAGAAACAAAGGTTAATTTTTTAGGTCCATATTTTAAAGATCTGTTTAGGCTTTTTTAAAATTACTTAGTTTCTTATTATTTTTTTTAATGTATAGATCTTTTGATTTTAAATTTATTTTTTAGTAAAGCTCAACTTTTCGAAAGAAGAAATCAATTTTTTTATTACCATTATTGTATGCCCTTGTTTAGTTAGGATGATAAATTGTGTTACCTGATGCCGATTTTGGATATAGTAACATCTGCCTATAACTTTTGGTTTAACCGAAAGTGGCGTAAATTTTGATATTTAAAATGGTATATTTTTAACATTTTAATTTTCCAAGCCATTTCTAATAAAAAAGTTGTTTTTTGTCATCTGCCTATTTTTGTTGGTTTTCGGGGAAATTGCGATCGAAATTGTTCAAACACATACGTTTGTATGGGAGTACAAAAGGATTCATATCTGAAAAATTAATAGGTTAAGGTAAAAAGTCTCCGTAAAGAAAAATATTCACGGCTTGCCATTTAAAGTAACATTATTAGGAAAGTCAGTTTTTTCAGCACTTCGGGTAAAGCGGGAAGTAGTAATATTATGACCTCAATAGATAGAGTCTCTAAAAAGAGTTAAATTTAACAAAATAAATTTGCTAAATATTTAGTTAGGAAATAAAGAAACTTTGCATTTCGTAGAAAATTTCTATTGAAACCAATATCCTAGCAAAGCGCTTTAGGTAAAACCGTCATCAGTGCTATTCGTCAAGCAGAAGTCACAGCAATTTGAGCATACATATTATGTAAACAGGACATTGACAATCTAACACATTATTAAATAGCATTAAAATTAAAACAACTGTTAATAATCTTACATTTTTTACTTCGAAAGGGTGAATTTTAAAATTAAACCAAACTAAAATTCACCCTTTCAAATGAAAAATGTAAGATTATTTACAGTTGTTTTACTTTTAATATTATTTAATAAAGATAGTAGGTCTGTTTGTTGCAAGTTCAGAGTATGATCGAGTAGGTAAGTGTAGGACTAAAAAGTGGAACTAAGTGTAAATAAGTTTTGTATTAATTTTTATATCAAACGCGTTTAAGACTTATTTCAGAAATTAAAAATAGTCTTATGGTTATGTTTATAAACAAAAGATTTTGACAGGCTGCCTACTAAAATCATTGAATAACACTGACAATGACGTTTTGTTAAACATTCTAAATCGTTGTTAACTTTTAACAATTGCTAAGTACATTGATAAATTTAACAACGCGATCATCACTCGGCCGTTAGTCTTATAGTAAAAATGCATCTGACTTTCCTACTTCAAAAGTTAGAGTAATGAGGTAAAAACTAATTTACACCAGAATTCATATAAAACACCTAGTCCTGAATTACACTGACAAAAACAAACGGTTCATTGACAAAAAAGTGTAAAATAAAGTACTGTATTTCTTGATAACAAACAGACCTAGTTTGTCGATGTCGAATAACATTGATGATGGTTTTACCGAAAGCGCTCTGCCAGAATATTGGTTTCAATGAAAATTTTACACGAAAAACCAAGTTTCTTCATTTCCTATATTCTTACGTGCACACGGCCACAATCAATGTTTATTGATATTTATTTGTTTTTCCATATAACTGCATAATATGCGGCGGTTTGGACTTTTACAATTTACAATGCGCAATGTTTTCGAAAACCAACAAAGGCAGGTATAGGATATAATACAGGTTTTATTTCAGGTTAGTCTTGTAGAATTTTAATTTTAAAAAATATACAGGGTACTTCATTGAAAACATCAAAATTCGCGCCGCTCTCGGTTAAGCGGAAAATAATGGGCAGAGGTTATTATATCCAAAATCGGCATAAGATAACCCAATATATCATACTAAAATTTGAAAGCGATATGTTTATATAAAGAAAATAAAAGACGCGATGATTTCTTTGTCGCCCGGTATATATGAACGCCTTTAAAAACTCATGAAATAAAGTTTCAGAAAGTTTACCATATTTGTATACCTTAGATGTGCAAGTTTACCAGGACTCTTTAAAGCAAAATCATCAAACTATTCAGGATCGTCAAATAAACTTCGAAATGGAAAAAGTTTTTATTGTGTTTTCAACGTACATAGATATAAGTTGTAGAGAACTTAGCAGGTATACGTAGAAGTTCTAAAATGAGATTTTGTGCATTCTTCATACAACTTCAATCAATGTTGCAATGTACGCGTATTATAAAGAAGGTAAATTCAAAGATTTTCATTTTTTTTGGAAGATATTTTTCTTTTGTAAAGATTTTCCTAGAAGATTATTATATTAAATATAAACTTTTTGTTTTAATTTTACTGGGAAGTTACGACAACGTGCTAATATACAGTATGTGCCATTTTGGTGATGTGTTCATTAGGATCTCAGAAACTATTAAAAATAAAAAACAGTTAAAACTTTGTCCATTTAACCAATTGCCCATTTTTTAGTTTTCGAGATTCCAACACATGCATAACCATAGTATAGGTATTAATATATCAGCGACAATTTACACCGGTTGTTTTAATTTTATTGAAAATCTTAAGTAAAATAGAATGGAAAAAAGACTTAATATATTTTATATTAGAAGTTTAAAAGGTTTTTAATAAGAAAAAAAACTTAAAGAATGTATTTATGCTTGGTTAGATGTAAGCTAACCCAGCTCATAGCAAGTCAATAATGTATCTCCAGTTCCAACTTGGATAATGATTCCATTTTTTTTAGCCACTGTTCGTCGTATATTAAACTAGAAGAAAAAAATAACTTTCTGTGGATATGTAACAGCTGAAAACTTTTTTATTTACAAAAGATTATTTTTAAATTCCATAACGGACAGTTGCTCTTTTTAAGGACGTAAAAGTTTATTTATTTATTTTTTTGACTACCAGAAGTAACTAAAATTTTATATTTATTATTTTTATATCGATTGCAGCGCTCGCTGTGGTAAAATTTTTCGTTAAATCATGCTTGATTCAAATGTAAAGAATTAGATAAAATATTAAAAATGGGGCAAAGTAGTTGTTGTGTAGTGTTGAATGTAAGAATACTGGCAGAAATAGTAACTGCAAGTTTTATACATTTTCGGGACTTAAAACAAGAGCTTACATGTCGTGGTTTACCCGTGTCAGGTAATAAAAATGTGTTAGTTCAAAGGTTAGTTGATTTATAAATAGCCTGAAAATAAATAGGATTTCTTTCCTTACTTTAGTACGATGCCTCTATGGCTAAATAGGTATGACGTTTGACCAGCAACGCGGAGGTACCGAGTTCGATTCTATAAAACTTTAAGAATTTTTTATGAAAAACACACTTTTTATGCTTACTTTCTAAGCTTTAAAATGGTTTATTTACTATTGATATTGCACTTTACTTTTACAATGCTGACCTAGCCTAAATATATATTTTTTTACGAAATATAAATAAATATTATAAGTTATCTTACAGCTCTCCCATACTTTGAAGCATGATTTGATGCAGTCTTCAGATGTAATTGTAATCGCGCACGATGCCAATACCATTCTGTATGTTTTTATATCCCAGATTCGTCACAGAATTATATTTTTGACCTTGTGTCACAATGTGACATTTGTATTTAATATGGTCCAAGCTGTATCCTATGGCTTATCAAAACTTATTTGAAAATGCTTTTTAAATGCAATTTTAAAGACAAATATCGTACTGTAACATATTGTAAAAAAGATAATTTTAAGGCAAATCTGGCTGGCTGGAAAAATGTACATGGTCAAAGATAATACTACTACGGATAAGATGAACCATTCAATGCTATATTTTTGATACCCCTAATGGACTTTGGCTAACGCGAGCCGATGTCCATCGAGAGATTTTCGCGCTATCCTTGAACGAAAGTTAAACAGTGTTGCCGGCAGGCCTTTACTATTGGCGTGATGAAACGCGACTAGAAAATACACATACCGTTTAGCCGCCCGCTTTCGCTACTTCGTGTTCCGAATAAGGTACAAGCGACAGACATTGGCAATATCGCACGGTTTGTTTCGCTGGGGCAGAGGTTACCGACTTAATTTTATTCGCATTTACGGAAGCATTGATATCTCCGAACTGATTCAAAACGCCCCATTTAAATGAACCATCTATTCGTAGTAGTATTATCTTTGACATGGTGCAGGTAAACGAAAAGTAGCAAAAATTAATGATTAGGGATGATTACGTTGAAAGGGTCGGTTAACCTCCATCATGTCAGGTTCAAGGTGATTTGAAGGTCAAGTGAAGAAAAAACCATCGGAAAAATCTGGAAAAATTCATGCGTATGTTTACAAGGTCGCTGAATCTGAATCCTGCATTTATTTACACTTTGAATCTATCTATATGCATAGTTTTTTTCATATTTTACATATTATTTTTTTCTCCACTTAAAGTTCAAATGACCTTGAACCTGACCTTATGAAGGTTGACTGACCTCACATTCCAATTTGCTGACCTCCAAAATGTACATTTTTATCCCAAAACCACTTTCAAATAACCTAGAAATGACCTCCAGGATAAATGTAAATAAACGCAGGATTCGGATTCAGCGACCTTGCAAACATATGCATGAATTTTTTGAGATTTTTTCGATGGCTTTCTTTATCACTTGACCTTGAACCTGACGTGATAGAGGTTAACCGACCTTCTCATCGTAATCATCGTAGACCAAATGTTGACTTGTGTAATTAGCCGCTATACAACTTCTTCAGATTTGAAAATAATATATTTTTAAATAAGAAAGTTATCAACTGTTACCTGTTCGCTGGGTCACTCGCTGTAGCGTTAGCTTCTACATGAAAATTATTTATTTCTTGTATATTTGTATTCCAAGGATATCGTGTTGCATAACCGAGTTTGGGCTTTTATTAGTATAATGAATTTTAGTTGAATTATGTTGTATATCTGATTCTGAGAAACACGACCACTTCATTTACTATTTTTACGTAAACTGAATTTCTAATTTATCACTTACTAAAAACTATATTGCAAATATAGTTTTTGGTTTGAATAACTTGGGGTGGCATCCGTGATGTCAAAAAAAATATGTGTTAAAATTTTTCAAAATTAATTTAAAATTATGCTTTAAAAATACTAAGCTGTTTCCTCTAAGACACACTGTTTTTTGTTATTAATAATATAAAAGAAGGATAATTTTAAAACTGATATACTTAAATTAGATCCGGATAGTAAAACCTAAGTTTAAATGTAGTTGTGAGTAGCTTAAGGCCAGAGTAAAGTCACTACACGAAATGCCTGAAGTAGGAAGAGCCTGTCAAAATCGCTAAATATTGAAATTTACAGTATCTAGCAGAGGACGTTCATTAAAGTTATGTTTTTTTTCTGCTATAACTACCTACAGTTTAAATATTTTAGTAATAATAATGCAATAATTTTTTTTTAATGCGGTTTTTTACATAAGGATTTTAAAGTTTCTATGTAAGAAAATATTTATATAACACCCAATATGTTATGATTTCATAATCAATGGCATACATTCTAAAAAATTTTCTTTTAATTTAATCTAATGACAAAATGTATAGAAAGAGATCATTAAGATACAAGAGTAATACTTACATGCAACTCAAAAAAATTAAGCTATTATACTAAATGACATAAAAGTTTTAACACGCAGTAAAAATAATTTTATTTTTTTACCACTTTTTATATACCGGGTGACAATGAAATCTTTACCAATTCCTTTATTTTCTTGAATCAAAACATAACGCTTTTAATCCAATGTCAATTTCCGATATAATAACAACTGACTATTACTTCCGGTTTAACCGAAAGTGGCCTAAATTTTAAGGTTTTATAAAGAACACTCTGTAGATATTTTAAAATTAAAATTCTGCAAGCCTTTCTCCATATCATTTAAAACGAGTAACTGTCTTTATAAATTGTTATTATTAACATTTTAATCAATAATAAAAATATTTTAATGATGAGCTATACGCATAGCAGCATAGGTGATCGAGAAATGTTAAGCGTCCTGTCAGGTTTTAAACACCCAAATAGAGGTCACTATTTTTTTTTAATAAAATAGATCCTAATTTTTTTTTAGTTAAAGTTTTAAGTGGATCGAAATGGGTTCACTTCTTTGACCAAAAAAATTTAATAAAATATCCGTTTCACCATGTTATTCCCCACGGCCTTGAGGCACATGTGTATTAGTTTGTTTTATTCAATAAATAAAACATTTTAAATAAATCTTTAAATGCATCGAAGTTGGTATACTTACTTGTACAAAAAAATATTGTTATTAGCGAAATGTTTGGGCCAAATTTTTTTTGTTTATATTTCTTTTAAAACTTACTTTATAAAATGTGTATATGACCTTTTTAATAGAGCTTATCAAAAACCATATTTTTTGTTTTACACATTTTTTCATAGCTCTCTTAGTTTTTAAGATATTTGCGTGTTTATTTTAAATGTAAATCATTATTATCTCAAAAACCAAAGGAGCTACAAAAAATTTTGTTAAACCAAAATACCGTAGATTTATAAGGCCATTATTTTTAGTAATTTACCCTTTTTACCTAAAATCAATAGTTTCAAAGTAATATTGAAAAAATATTTTTTTACGATTTGTTTTTAGGTAAAAAAAAATACAATTTGAACTCGCTGAGCTAAGGCATCAGTGTGGCTTTGAATTGACTATGGTTCATAGTAATATAAAAAAAATGTTTTATGCGAATTTCTTATCAGCTGCTTTTTTGCGGTGGCCTATTGGACTATTAGTGTACTAAGTTAAAGATTTCGAAACTTTATTTATCACGTATATATCGGCAAGATGGCATAGTAAGTATAATGGTTCCAAAATAGCAATTTTTGCACGTTTTGGGTCTATTTTCTACTTAATTACCTTAGTAATCGTATAAAACCTATCAAGAAATGATTAGCGCATAGTCAATATTAACTATTTAAAAGAATACGGTAGGTACGGTTGATCCCTTTTTTCTACGGTGGGCTGACGGTCTAAAAGGGTAACTATCTGAAAAATCATTAGGTTTGGATAAAAAGTCTTTATAAACAAATATGTTTTGATCCATATCTTCATATGGGTAGGGCTTCTTAAAATAAACTTAATGTTTTTTTTTTCGATCAAGTTGCAAATTATAAAAAATTTAAATAAAAGGTAAAAATAATAAAACATATATTGTTAAACATCTAATTTGTTTTTTTGTTTTTGCCATAAAAAAAAATTAATTAAAATTAAAATACCAATTACTAATTATTTCAGTTGTTATGTCGTTTGTTATATAATTAACTAAGACCATAAAAACCAAGTAGCTTATTTTAGTATAAATTGTTTGTTATCAAAACAATAAATTTAAAGTTCTCTAGACATGATAAGAAAAACATAGTGCCAGAAATAGTTAACAAAATTTCATTTTATAACTTTTCTGTATCTCGCTAAAGTTTCCAACAACATCGTTTATTATTTACGTAAGTACTAAAATGCAACAAAAACTTTTTCCATTTTCTTGTTTATCTGGCGATTCTAAATAGTTAGATGATGCATGCTTAATAAGGGATATCCGGTTATCGTTTTCGAGAAAGATATTAAAATAAAAATATGCTAAGCCCAGCACGAAACTTTTTGTTGATATTATGAGGGTGGTCTCTTATAAATATGTAATATAAAAGGAGAAAACTTTCCGTTACAGAAAGTAATAAACCTTCCTATAACTTTATAAACGAGGAAAAGAGAACATTTCTTCATTATATTCTGTAAAAAATATTTAAAATATAGGTTTACGAAAGGCTGTTAGAACACACTAGGAAGTGGCGAATGAAGCTTAACCAGAAGTACACTTTTTTGCTATTAGCACATATATTTTACAACAATTAAAACAATATTGCTTTTAAGGCAATTAAAAAACTGAAGGATTAAGTTTCAATCGTAACGTTTTACCTATAGACGGAGAGCAAGAGTCGAAAAATCATCATCAGTACCTAATATGGAGTTTCTCCCTTGAAATATGTTTATTAAGTATTGTTAATTGTGTTCTCGCGCAGGCTGACAACCTATTGGATAAAGGGGTAGCAAAAGGGGTGAAAGTGCAAAATTTTTGGGAAAAAAATCGTCATCGATAATATGTCAGCCATTTTGGCCACTTAACGTTAAACCCCTAAGGTGTCTAAATCCAAAAGGGCTGACAGTAAAACGGAGTCAAATTATCCCGAGCGCCTACTTCATAAGAAGTGTTTTTTTAATTAAATATCAATAGTTTAGAGGGCACTTTTTGGGTTCATTCTAAGAAAAAAAATTCATATGAACGTATGTCCTAAACGTCCTAAGTTTTGAGATACAGCTTGGTAAATTTTTTAAAAATAAATCATTTATTATTAATATCGATAATACCGCTTTAGATATTTTAATAAAATTTGAAAAACATGTACTATGTATCTAGATGCATTTTTTAGTGTACTACCACCAGTGGCGTTCGTACGGAATTTTACCTGGGTATTTTGCCAGATATTGTTTGTACGTCAATGGTTTCTCTTAAAATATTTTTTAATTCCCTATCATTTATAAGCAAAGTTGATCACTTGATTTTTTTACATACGATGCACGGTTTTTGCTTAAAAAAATTAAAACCATTTCTCTGCATGATCATAACAATATCGGTAAACAATATCACCATGCAGAGAAATATCTAGATTAAGAGATCAAATCTGCCTATATTTTTTTTAGTTCGATGCACAGTTTTCACCTAGAAAAATTAAATCTAGATATTTCTTTGTATGGTGATATTGTAATGATCATGCAAGGAAATGGTTTTTATTTTTTTAAGCGAAAACCGTGAATCAGATTGAAAAAAATTAAGTTATCAACTTTGCTAATAAATGATTGGGGATTTCAAAAATATTTTTTATTTTAAGAGAAATCAGTGACCTACGTTCAATATCTGACAAAATAGGCAGGTCAAATTCCGTACGAACGATACTGATGGAAATTTAAAAATGTAGTCCACTAAAAAATGCCTCCTAATACATAGTATATGTATGCCAAATTTTATTAAAATATCTTAAGTGGTATTACTGATATTAATAATAATTGATTTATTTGTGAAAATTTTACCACCCTGTATTTCAAAACTTAGGACGTTTAGGACATACATTCATATGAAGTTTTCTTCTTAAAATGGACCCAAAAATTGCCCCCTTTAATATCGACATTCAATTAAAAAACACATTGTATAAAGTAAGCGTTTGGGATAATTTGACCCCGTTTTACTGCCCTCGGTATCCACCTAACTGTCAGCACTTTTGGATTTAGACACTTTAGGGGTTCAACTTTAAGTTGCTAACATGGCTGATATATTATCGATGACGAAATTTTTCACTTTCACCCCTTATTGCTACCCCCTGTATACAAAAGGTTGTTAGCCTGCGCGGGAACATAATTAACAATACTAAATGAACATGTCTTGCGGGAGAAACTCTATATTACTGATGACGATGATTTTTCGGCTCTAGCTCTTAGACCACTATAATGGCATCCCTGTAAGTGCTAAAAAAGTAAAAACATCAGTATAGAAATATTTATTTTACACTTCATACGTCAGAACAATTTTGTAGTATACCAATAGTGTTTAAATTCCTGTTTTAACAGAGACAAAAATATTGGAAGAAGTTAAACGAAGAGTTACCAGAGTAAAGCTAAAAATTTGCTATGTAGGAGCAGATTTAAAAAATATTTTGCCATTAAGAGTTTTAAATTATCATTACTTAATTGGTCTTAAATTATGAAAACATGACTAAAAACTTAATAAAGATCGTTGCTTTAAACTTGAAGAAAATTATTTATTTGTAACACAATATTAAATCCCTGAAAGTTCTTAATTAAAAGAGTTACGGCCGAGTGATGATCGCGTTGTTAAATTTAGCAATGGACTTAGCAATAATTGTTAAAAGTTAGCAACGGTTTAGAATGTTTAACGAAACGTCATTGTCAGTGTTATTCAATGATTTTAGTAGGCAACCTGTCAGAATCCGACATTTTGTTAAACCTTCTAAACGTTGTTAACTTAGCAATTGTTAAAAGTTAACAACGGTTTAGAATGTTTAACAAAATGTCAGATTTTGACAGGTTGCCTACTAAAATCATTGAATAACAGTGACAATGACGTTTTGTTAAACATTCTAAACCGTTGTTAACTTTTAACAATTGCTAAGTCCATTGCTAAATTTAACAACGCGATCATCACTTGGCCGTTAGAGTTACAACTGCAATTTTAACCAAATAAATATATAAAAATGTATGAACAAATACTACAAGGTTGAAATTAATAACCCCCATAAAGATAAAGCAAGTTTTAAATACACCACCTTAACTTTTTCATGTTTGATCGTACAAAATAAGTAAAAATATCAGTTTGTTGAGTTAATTTTGTAGTTTTCGAATCTGTTATCATATTTTTAATATCCCCTATGATATACAAGGTACCACAAAAAGTAAGTAGAACACTTTTGCATATTATATTACCAATAAAAAGATCTTTAAAAAAACTTTAAATGTCACATTTGGTATGTCCATATTTAATTGTTTCGAAATTATGGTCCATCCATATCTCAAATAGTAGATTTTTAATTTTTATTATATTTAAAGCAATAAGCTTACTGCTTTCAGCTATCCGAGATCTGGTAGACAATTTAGGGTTGGTAATTGAGGCACTATAAAAACTTCAATGGTTCTTTTATAATATCAAAACACAAAAACAGAGACCTGGCTGTAGGGTGGCGGGGCTAGAGGAACACAAGATTTTTCAAATTTGCATTTTTTTGCAAAACTATTTTTAAGGGATCCTAAAATTTTAGAATTTTTAAATTAAAAAAAAAACAAATATAAAAAGATAGATTTTTTAATTGGATCTAAAAGTTTGTTAGATGTATATAATTTTTTTTAATCTTTTGAGGCACTTTGCAATTTCAACAGAGCAATATTTATACAAAGATGTTATAATTAAAAATCCATAAAAAGTTTAATTTAAAAATCTAAAAAGGACTATTCTATTTCAGGTACTCTTTCTTAAAAAAATGGGATTATTTAAATTTGCTTTGTATTGGTTTTGTAGTAAATAAAAAAACATTAAATAAGCCCAAACAAAGCTTTTATAAAACTTATACATTATATTTATTATTAAGTACAATAGACAAAATATAACTTTTGGTTTACTCACGACCCTAACTAGTTTAATGATGCATACCTAAAGATTTTTGGTAATCGTTTTCAAAAGGAACTAAAAGTAGTAAAAAATGCTAAACTCAATGAAACTTTTTTGCCATTTTAAAGAAAGTTTTCTTATAAAAAAAAAAAAAAAAAAAAAAAAAAAAAAGTAATAACATAACATAAATTACCTGTTAACCTTCACGGTCAACGGCTTTGATACGTGCAATAGATTGATGACCTAACAAGTACTAGGGACTAACCTTTCAAGATTATATCTTTAGCCTTTTGTTTCAACCATAATCCATTACAGGATACTTTCAAATTTACGATTTATATTGTTATTAAGCAAAAATAGTAAATAAAATAACATTAAATAACTTGTCCGTATATCGCTAAAGTTTTTAACAACTTCATACATTATTATTTATGTATGTAAGTACCAACATGTACAAAAACTTTTTGGTTTACTCACGACCCTAACTAGTTTAATGATGCATACCTAAAAGATTTTTGGTAATCGTTTTCAAAAAGGAAACTAAAAGTAACGTAAAAAATGCTAAACTCAGCATGAAACTTCTTGTTGCCATTTTAAAGGAAGTTTTCTTATAAATATTTAATAGAAACCAAGAAACTCTCTGAGATAAAAAGTAATACTGAACTTTTTAAAAGCTCCCTTTTTTCTTTGTTAACTTGGAAGAAAAGTAATTATTATTTATAAAAACAAAAATTGTATACAGTTGTCATTGAAAATAATTTATTTAAAAGTATTTGTTATGGATTTTGTTTTTTCTTATGACAGTTTACGATAGCCTTTATAAAACCCAAGTAGGTACTAGGTACTGTGTGAGTTTTTAGATGTTTAATTCATTTTTGCACATGCAGATATTGCATTTCACCACAACGCGGTAATGCCACCACCGACGCGACATAATACCAATAACTATTACCTCTGATCTATTTCCTATTAACGTCTGAATAAGGTCTCCAGACAAAACCTACGGTTAACGCCCGATGATCACTAACCTCGCCCAACGTTCTTTTACTTTATTGATCTGATGCGAGACGATGCTACAACAAAGTAATATCTTACTTTTGACTGGTCCTTGTATCATAAGAGCATTATGGTGCCAGTTAAAATCCAAAGGTCCACGGTGACAAGCCAGTCGCTAATAAAATATTTGTTTAGTTTTTGGCGGACTACCACCTACCTGTGTTGTCCCTAAAAGAATAAAAAAACAATTTGATTTAAAGAGTTGCATTGACATGCACCACACGACACAATGTATACGAAGAAAAAAACTTGGTAAAACAAGCTTAAAAAATTTTAACTTTTCGCACTTTTTCGTAAGTGAAAAGCAAGGATACGAAAAGCCTGGACGATGAACAGATAAATATTGATGATATTTAAGATGCCATAAACCCTACTATAATCACCAAAAATGAAATAATGTAAAAGGCACATAGTTTTTATTTATAATTAATTATTTTATTTAAAAAAAAATTCGATCTGTTGGAAAAAACCTATATCTCACTTTAGTAACTTTAGCATTTTAAAATCTATTCTGATCAGTATCAGGAAGAAAACCTGAAAAAAATAGTAAAAATGTTTTTAAGTATTTGGTAATAAAGCAAAAAATCGAAAAAAATTAAATGAATAATAGTAATAAAATTATATCACAAAAAAGTGTTCGCATTTGTCGTTGTCCCCATACAACATACCTAACTGGTAGGAATAAATACCAGGTTATTAAAACTTAAATGGGAAAAGGTGAAGCCTATTAGTTGGTGGGTTATTTATAACGTGTAATAGATTTATATAGTTTGTCCAAGCAAACATTTTTGTGTTGGCTTACATATTCAAAAACAAAAATTACTAGACTCAACGTCAAAATCAGCTGATTGGCGTAAATCACCCAGTAATGGATTAAAAGCGTGTCAGTTTTTGTATTAATTTTTTTTGTGTTTGGGTGTGTTATTTCGTGTTTTTAAGTAATTAGTGAGATTAGGGATTATTCTGTAATGTTTTTATTTTTTTTTGTGTGGAATATTTGACATTTTTTATATTTCATAATTTATTTTATTTTGGACTAAGTTTTTATTTTTATTGGTTTTAAGAAAAAACCACTAGAATAGATATTTTTTAGTGTATAAATCACAATGATTACTGTATTTCCAGTTTGGAAAAGCTTCGAAACCCACTTCAGAGCTGTGATGAGTCGAAGGTAAGAAAATATAACCTAATAAATATTTTTTGAAAAATGATGCTATCAGAATAGTGATCTTGCAAAAGGTAAAATAACTCGTTTTAAGAGTATCATACTCTAAAAATACATCCTCAGATGTGCCAAATATTTTAAGATTTAAATATATTTATGAATGTATTTTTTAGGATCGCATAATGGCAGTTGCTGACAATATAAAAAGCAAAATATGAAATTTATAAGTAACTAAGGCTTAATAAAAAAACCAAATGTGCAACGCATAAGAAGGAAATTTTTAAAAGGTTTTATGGAAAATGAAGATTTAGGAGGAAATAAAAATCTTTGGGTGTTTCTCGATGAAACCTGGATCTTCTCAAGCAGCTCTTTCCGCAGGTCTTGGCAGGATGACGATGTATACTTTAGTGGAAAGGTAAAACATTTTAATGACAAATTATACGCTAGAAAAAAAATGTACTTTCCTACACTTAAGGAAAAATTGAAGGGCCCATTTTTTTTTAATCTCAAGGTAAAGCACTTTTACAATCCTCTAATAAAATTTTGTTTTGCCTTATAAATGATCACAGTTTTACAAAAAAGCTTCCTCTTACACACCAACAAGCTGTAGAAGACCTGTTTCTCTTGTAGGAATATTTTTACAGCTTCTGCTCCTAAGCATTAGGTGTCATAATTCCTTCTTTTGTATACCCAATTAGAGCAAATTAAAAGTCTACTCAGATGCATTCCTTTATTGTCCACTTCTCATTTCCCACTTTTCCACACCTTCATCTCTAGAGTTTCGAGACTACGAAATCTTATCAGTAATTTACATCTGACTTCACTCTAGACACTCGTAGTATGTAAACACTTAGACTTTAAGCATAAGGGGTATCCTGAGAAAAATACACATATATGACAGATTCGGTAGATACCTCAGTTAGGTTCTCATACATAGGACATATGAATAAATCTGTAGCTCTTAGAAAACATTAAACTACAGAACACACTTGCTGCATTCTTTAAAGTATGTTTAATGAAAAAACTAAAGAAATACTTATATTTTCCTTAGATACATTATTCTACATGCTGGTTCAGAAAAAGGATTTGTTGATGGTGCCAGTAGAAGTTTTAAATCTAAAACAAAAACAGGAGATTACCATGGCGAGATGAAAGCTGAAAATTTTGAGAAGTGGGTTAGAGATGATCTACTATCTAATTTGAAAATGACTATTTCATTTAAACACATTACATAAATGGCCACAGTAGTTGCCAAAATGCATCCATTTACAGTCCAGCTGCTAAAACGCCAAACCTGCCACTTTGTCTGCTCTCTTATCTTAAAAGTGCATCCTATTATGTTAATGATACTCTGAATAAATACATGAATATTACTGTTTTGTTTTATTTATTTTATAATTTAATATAGGAAGCAGCTAATGAAGTTATATCAGATAAAATAAATCGACTTATCTTTAGGCATCTTTAAAAAATTGTAAATTTGCATAATAAGGGATATCGAACTATCCCTTATAGTAAGATATTTTATCAGGCTATTTCAATTCAACTGTAAAGACTTTGCCTGCAAATATAACAAAACATAACAGGTCTGTTTGATATTCAGAAATAGTGTACACTATTTTACATTTTTTACGTACCTAAGCGCTCTAATTGAAGGTGTATTTAAGGACTAAGTGTGTACAAAAAGTCTAAAATAGTTCAAACTATTTCTAAATAACAAACACTTAATAAATAACTATTAATCTGCACTAGATAGGCGAAAATAATAATTTTTAATAAAATATTATGGCCAAACATCAAGCTTTCACAATTTATGCAAATATATGAACAGCAAGAAAAAATACTGATGAATTTAGTTATTGTAATCTAACAACAATTTTTTTAAGATCTTCAAATAAAAACTCCCTTCCCTCAGTACGGTCCTGACTAAAATTCTTATGTCAGTCAACTTAAATCTGAAAAATAAAAATTACTAATATGTAGGGATATTCGAATTGCCAACATAAAAATGTTAGCTTGGACAAACTATACCAACATGTTTATACGGAAGGGGAAGTCGGCTCTGTATATTTTAAACAGTATATGTCTTCTATGCCTCAGTGCAATGCAGTAGTATATTATGTGTGAGGATGTTTCCCTCTTCTTCCCGCAAAGCCTGCATGTTGTGGGACCCTTATGTATGTCCATTTTCAGCAAGTTTTTCTTTAGATAGCAGTGGCCCATTCAAAGTCCTACTTCTTGTCTTAACTGAGTGCACCCTAGCGTTGCCTTCGCATGTCTTTGACCAGGTGATGGATGCCAAAGATCCAGATGTTGTTTTGATAGTCAGAGGACTGGCTCTGGATCATTGAAATTTCTAGGTGACCCGGCTCTTGCTGCTTCATCTGATTTTTCTTTGTTTTCTGTTGCCGTGTGTCCAGCAGAAATCCAGAGGAGTTTTATTCTGTTGTTCCAAGCGGCCAGTGCTTTTAGATCATTCAAATATTCCATGGTGATTTTCGAGGTAAAACGATGGGAGTTCAACACTTTTAGAGCAGCCTAACTGTCAAATGCGTATGTTTTGTTTGTTATACCCTTTTCACATTATTTTAAACACATGCTTGAATAGCATAGATTTTCGCCTGGTATACTGTGGCTTACTTGCCAAATAAAAAGCTGTAAGTCGTTCTGGGCCTTACTACAAATACACCAGCACTCACTTCACTATCTGACTTTGAGCCATTGGTGTACCAAACCGGGCCTCTGAAAAGTGATGAAGGTAATCCCTTTGTCTATATGTCAGGGTTGTCAACTCTATATGATTTGTTTTAGATATAGACGGGGGTCATGTGATCCGATTCTGTATACGAGAGCTCTTTTCCGATAATATCCACTGCCCCTGTGTGACTATATTTTTAAGGATTCTGTTTCCACGTGCTGTTGTTTTTTATACTATTGGCGCTGCTGATATCCTTCGGTTTGATGAAAATATTTGAGGATAGTTTCCATACCCACAGAAGGTGTGCTTCTTAAGGCGCATGTTATGCACTGTCTGTGCATAACAGGCGCCAATCTCTGCAGACGGTTTAGTATCATGACTATGGTTATTTCTTGTACTTTTTTCTACCATACGACAGCGATGTAGGTGACTGTCAGCTTGATGCCTATTACGTACAACAAAGCATCATCTTTGGGGCACATTGTTGCTTTATTCAGAATTATTCTTGTCTGTTGGTTCCACGTTAATTAAGTGTTCAGGATTAAACCTAGGTATTTTACTTTTTATGATTTTTAGGTTGTTGTAATTCCCTATTTTTTTTTTGTATATAGCAGTACTGTGGTTTTCTCGGCATTGACTTTAAGGTTTATGCCCTAAAACCATCGCTGTACGATGTTCAAAGCTCTCTGCATGAGTTCGTACGAGTATTACCACATTGTCAGCATACCCCTGGGCGTAAAATCACTCATTGTTAAGACGAGTTATTAACTCATTTACCCCTAGGTTTTATAGAAAAAAAGAGAGCACTCTGCCCTAAGGACATCCTTGTGCCACCTCTACTTCTACAGTGTCGCCATGTAGGCTAGCTTATTAGAAATAAGCTCTTTTTGCTAGTTTAAGAAAGTGACTATACTTCCTTAATATTCAAAAAAAATATTTGTATAACTTAGTAAATTCACTAAGCTAAATGTAATATTTCATAAATATTTCTTTCCAAAATTTTCATAAATATCATTCCCTTAAATGTAATTTTGCTTAGATGCTGAATCATATAATTGATTCTATGGCATGTTAGCAGCTCGTAAATATACCCTTTTATATTATAGCTGCTGTTTAGTATTGAATTATTTCCCAGGGCACCCGCTTATTTTGCGACTAAATGAAACAGCCAATATTACCTGCAATATACTTAAAATAAATGATGGAATTTATCACATACTTTTTGATACACATAATTATAAGGTTATGACGAAAAAAATCGGATTTTATATTTTATTTTAATATATGATCAATAGACACGTAGGATATTAAACTTATATTTAATAAAATTGTACTACTTATACATTAAGAAAATGAATCTTAAACTTTGGTTAAATACATTGTTGTTTAAAAAATACATTTATTATATGGGTAAAGATATAATAAATTTATTTTCTGTCAACTTCTATTAAGAACTCGATATTTGACTTTTCACCCAGGCACGTTTTTCTTCCACAAACATTTTTTGCCCGCAAAAGTTTTTTGTCCCCTGTTAAATCCTACATCTAGGAGGCCTTATATGCTTGTTACCATTTTTTTTTGGCTCTTGTTAAATGTTTAGCAATACAAAATACGCATGGGATTTTTCAGCAGAACTGAATAAACAAGGAGGTTGAAAGCCTTTGATTGTCGCCTAGAGGTACGTGGATAATTTATTCTTTAATAAAATTGTCGTCTTAAAAACCATTCTAAATGGTCAAACTCTCATTAGCAATAGAAATACGAATAGTACTATTTCCGACACGGTATACACAATGTCGACTAGGCATTAAGAAATACAGAAAATCAGCATTTGTTACTAGCGTCTTCTTCGACTGCTTGTATCAACATTTTTAATTGTAATAATTGTAAAATTGGTATTAATCTTAAAAAATAAACCTATTTATATACGATTGACCAATAAAGTGCTATTTATAGAACAATTTTGCGTCCATGAAGAACCACTTTATTGTATTAGTAAAATAAAGTTATTTTATTTTACTAGTAAAATAAATTGACTGTCATTGCCAATAACAAATGGTCAAACAACAATTTTTAAAATATTATCAACAACAAATTAATACTTAATTAAACAAGTTTTAAAGGTTTGATAATTAATTGTGGTAATAATTAATGTATTTTTAAAGATACACACCTTATTAGGTAAATGCTCTCTGTTATCTGATGTTTGCAGGAACTTCTTGACGTACTCTTTGGAAAGGGTCAGGAATTTTTTCGGTTTGTAGCTGTCCGCTTTTCTTTTTAAGAAAGGTATCATGCTGGGAAATTTTTATATGTCAATTCCTTTTCAAATATTTATTGTCGATCGCAACATTGAGTATTTACTTCATAACAACAAACCTTTATTCTTCGAAAGATTGATACTCAAGTAAGCTAAGATTCTGTCTTTATCGCTGTTCTGCATTTTTTTTTTCATTACACCACTGTCTATACGTTGTGTATGTCTCTTCAAACAACTTTTTTGACGTAGCAGGTAGTAAAGAGTCCTTAACTGCCTCTGCAAGCCGTCTTCATTTCTTCTAAGAATTCTAAGGTTTCAATTTGGCTTTCGATACTATTTCCTTTTTGGATTCTTTTTTTAAATGATCTTAGCTATTTTCGGAAACTTTCGATGTCAACTAATTTGACATGAATATCTACATCTCATAGCAACTGCTGTGACAACTGCTTGGTCACCTCTTGAGGTAAAAGTCTATACATGTATATTTAATTTTTTATTTCTTCACTTTTTTTATTTTAACTACAAATAATCCAATTGCAATCGTACATAAAATCATGTATATAACGCGTACATAAACAGGCTTTATTGACTTATCATTTTATTGCCTGGCTCGCAGGCTCGCTCGGCCATAAAAATATTCGTTCAATAAATACCTACTTTATACACTAGTTATATAGCTTTTAATTTACAATATTAACATTATGTTTATTAAATATTACTACACATTGTTATTGTAGTTGTTACTGTTATTGTAGTGTTTGTCTCCTCGTTAGCATAGTGGACAGAGTCTCTGCGTGCCACGTAGGCGACCCGTGTTCAATCCGGCTGTGGAAATACATTTAGGTAACAGTTAATTAAAATAATGTCCGTTTTGGGACTACCACGTTGTCTAAAAGGTGCTGCATAAGCATTTCAGTGCTTGGACAACGTTGGCGGAACTGGTAAGAAATGGGTTGAACATCAAAAAACCCGAAACCCAAGGTACTCTAGTACTTGGAAATCATTTCTTAGTAGGCTGTTATAAAGATAAAAAACTACGTTAAAAAGTTGACTCTAGGAGATTTCACAGAATTCTTAAAATATTTTGCTTTATTGGTATTTTAAATTTTAGATATAACTATGCATTACAATTCCTACTTAAATTTATTTTCGTAAATGTAACCCAATAAATTCAGTTTTGGATTTTATTACTTAAATAAAGAATCAATTTAAGAGACATCGATAGTTGCTGTGCTTTATATTTAACGAACTAATATAAATTCTCAACAATACGCTTTTATAAAGAGAAGAATTTCGATAGCAAAAAGACAATTGCCCATTATTTTGTACAACAAAATATTCAATGGTGATGTCTAGAATATCTTGCAGGCTTAACATTTAAACAAGATTCTTTTAAAAAGCATTTTAAAGCACATCATTAGTGTTTGATTATAGACTTTATGTAAAATTTTTGCAGCAAAAAGAACCAAAATAATGATTTTCTAATACTTTTTTAAGGATTATCATGCACGTAAAAATAATGCTTTTCTATAGTCATTACACAAAAAAGTAGATTTTTTGTTTTAACCTGTACCTGTATGTATTCTTAGTAAGACACTATTTATTTCTTATAATATATAGGGAATGGCTTCTTATACGACACTTTTATCATAAAGCTTTATTAACTTATCCACCGTCAAGCTATCGTGGACATATTAATTTCTTGTATAAATATTTTCATTTTTTAATACCAAAAAAATCGCCTGGGCTGGATGGCATACCAGTAGTAGACAAAAGTGTGCTCTGAGCTTGCTCCCATCCTTACTCGAGTCTTTCAAATCTCTTGCGACACGGACATTTTTCCGGAAAGCTGGAAAGCTGCTTGTGTGTAACCTGTCCCCAAAACTGTCTCTTTAAACTATCGACCTATATCTCTTCTTTCAGTTGTTTGTATGGTAATGGAAAAAGTTATTAATTTCCAGATGTTATGTATTTGGAAAAACACAAAATTTTACATGACTCACGCAACTGAAACAAGTGAATCCCAGATCGTTGCTCTTGATATATCCAAAGCTGTTGGTCAGGTCTGGCATAATGAGCTCCTTAACAAACTTCGTTCTTACATCTTCTATCAAATTAATGCTGGGGTGCCCCAGTGCTTTGTACTAGCACCCACTCTGTTTCTTTTTCACATCAACGATATTCCCTCTTCCACAATTAATCGTATTTATAGTTTTTTTGACGATAGTACCCTCCACTCATATTTAATTTTTCAAACCAGTCAATAACCCTGATTTGGAAACCAAGCGTAGGTCAATGCAGGTATCTCTTTCACAAGACCTTAAACTCATCTTGGATTAAAGCCTCAAAAATCTTGTTCAGTTTAATGCCTCCGAAACACAGTTATGTTCGCTGTCGCGAAATAAATCTGACATTGCTCATCCGTAACATATGAGCGGCCAAGTTCTGCAAAACAAAGAGTCATTTAATCTTGTCGGCTTTACTTTTGAGTATAACCTCAACTGGCACAAACACATTATACTCTTTCGAGCCAGAAAGTATTTCTCTTCTTCCAATCTGTATACTAGGTATGTATCCCAAATCAGTCCCTTATTAGAATATTGTTTTCCTGTCTGGGAAATAGCGTCTCCCAGAACTCTTATCACCTCGATTTCATTTAAAGAAGAGGTGTTTGTCTTATTGATAATCCCACGCTTACCGTAAAGCTTCCTCCTCTTGCCCACCGACGGGCTGTGGGGGATCTGTGGCTCTTCTATAGGTATTTTTTCCGCTTCTGCTCGGAGGAGTTGATCATTATAATTCCTTCTCTGACAGCTTCCAACAAAGCAACACCTAGTGCAACTTTTATGCATCCTTTTACAATTTAAAGGCCCCGAACTTTCCGCTTCGTTCCTTCATCTTTAGAGTATCCAGACAATGGAAACTAAGACTAAGAGGAGATTTCCTTTCTCCTCTTAGTCTTTAAATATTTAAGTCCCTTGTGCACAAACTTCCTCTTACCATACTTAAGACACCCACGGTACGTTAGTACCTACGCCTTAGCCTTCGTAGACTGTACAAAGATTTAAAAAAAAAATGAGCCAGTATATTTCTTTTCCCAACTGTTCAAAGTCAAGTTACACTTTTTGCTTCCCACAGTACCCCTAAAAAAGCGTTCATCTAGGCGTACAGTAGTGCCCCTGTCCAGTTTTGGTCTACCGTACCATGTGTGTACAATACACAAAATGATTCGGCCTATTGTTCCCCATATAATAACTTCAGTCTCCATCTACGTAAGGGTATAAAATCTAGTATGTAAATTCACATAAAATTTTTTAGTATCTGTGAAAAAACGAAAGGATATGTCAAGGTATTCTCCTATATATTTGATTTTAAAAATTACTGATTTTTCTACTGACTGACTGATTGATTGACTCAAATTTACTAGACGCTTTCCGAGGGAGTAGAATCTTAAAATTTGGTATGTTAATAGGTTTTAGGACAAAAGTAAAGGAACTATTCTGAAAACTGAACATTTTTACTTGGAAAGCCCTAAAACAGGACCGTGATGTTATAGACTAAACAGGAAAAATAGCTACATTTACCTATTAAATTTCAAACCAGGCCCGATTTAAGAAACAATAAAATGAGCAATTTTTGTACTTATTGTTAGTCTAATGGTTAGGTTCTACCTACAAAGCAAGGTCCACTGAGAAAAACAACAGGCATGAGGTCTCCCCTCCCTCCCGCAATTTTTTCTATTCGTTTAATTTTAACAAGAAAGGAAATCCCTTCAAAAATAGTTATGTAAAATAAGGGCCACTTCCCCATCTCAAAATCTCAGCCTTTAAAGTACTAAGATCTAAAATTATATCAAGTTCTGCCCACAATTTTGTTTCACTCTTTTTGAGTTAGCAAGTTTTTAACTAACTGTCTGTTTTAATGAAAAAACAGTCTGTATAAATGAAAAAAACTGTTTGTATTAATAAAAAAAAGGTTAATACAGACAAAACAGGAATTAACTAGCCTAGTGATAAAAAAATGCAACAAAATTGTGAACAGAACTTGGTCTAATAATAGATGTCCATTAAATCAATGTCTTAAGGGTCTAATTGGTTTAACGACCGCGGCTGTTTGTATAACTTAAATATCCCAGACCAGACCTTAGAATATTGTTGTCATGTCTGGGGAATGGCGTCTCCTGCAACATTATCATTATTGACTCCATTTATGGAAGAGAAGTTCGTCTTATTAATGATTCCACACTTACAGAAATACTTCCTTCTTTTGCCCACTGATAAGCTGTATGGGATCTGTCCCGCTTTTATAGGTATTTTCACGGCTCCTGCTCCGAAAACTTGGCCAGTATTATTTATCCTTTGGAAGCTCTCAACAGAGCAACACGTAGTGCCACTTCTATGCATTCTTTTATTGCCCAATTTAAAAAAACCCGAACTTTTTTTCACTTTATTCGTTTCTTCATCCTTAAAGTGTTCGGACTATAAAACCTGCGCCCTTTTTCTCCAAATCCCCAAATATTTAAGTCTCGTGTGAATAAACTCCTTCTTACCACACTTTAGACTTCCACAGTACATTAGTACTTATGCTTCAGCCCTGGACTGTCCCAAGATAAAGGAAAACGGACTAAGGTGAGCTTAAATCTTATTTGGGTCAAAAACTTTTATATAAGAGACATAAAAAAATAATTTTAAGTAAAAAAATACTGTTTAAAACTTTTACAATTTACTCGCAACTTTAACAAAATACATTAATATTAAAAATGTTATTCATAAGAAAAAAAATTAAAACTTGTTTTTAAAGGCGAAATACCTATTTTTATTTAAAAATATATTTTATATGACAATATATAAATAAATATATTACCGTTCAATATTTACTTATAATCAATTTTAAAAAATTTATAGATAAAAAAGAATTTTGAATAGGTGATGCTAAGTTTAATTTAAAATGTATTAAATATTTATTGAGCCAAGTCAATCAAAAAGAGAAATAACCATTTTTATGTATATTTACTGTCGAGATACATTGTAAATATTGCTTAAAACAAAAAATATTGTACCAGTTTTAAAATATATTATTTGTTTAAATTATATTAATAATAGATCTAAATTGCATTTAAAATTTAAAGTAAAACCAATATTTTTTTACCATTTTGTATATGGCGGCCTACGAAGGCTTGTATGAAGTTCCAGTTACTAATCGTGCCCGGCCTTCCTTAACTTTGCCGATCTTATGGAAATCAGTGTTTGAACGTAGCAATGGCGGGTAATTAATAGAACAATTAAATAAAAATACAAATATGTCCAACTAGAAAAAACAATTCTAATTTTTACGAAATATTAACCAAAGTTAAAGAAAAGTTAATGATATTCTGCACAATGTGATATTAACGTTTTTTAGTATGTTTAAGTTGAAATTACTCGCCCTTATATCTCTAGAAAATGGGATCACTTCGGTCCAGGTCCCGGAATAGCGAACTTAGCCTGCTTAGTCCTATGGACCCCTATGAACTGACAAATTGCCTCAAACAAAAAAAAAAAGAAAACCCCAAAAAATTCAAGATACTAATATACGTTTCGATGGCAAGTCGGCCACGGTAGTTAAGATAAAATTTAAAGGAAATCATATGAATTTAATCTAAATTTTTAAGAAAATTTTGTATTAAAAAGTAAGGAAATTCTGACGTTTTGTCATAAATGACATATGTATTAGGTTAACTTTTAAAAACACAAAAAAGGTTGGGTGGTGTGTTAATTGATTATACGTTTACACCAAATTACTTCAGCATCAAGCATAGGTATACATGTATTATTTAAATTAACAGATATTGAAGCTACACATTTATCTTTATTTAATAATTTAAATACACTTTCCGTTATTTTACGTTTTTTTGAATAAGTTTTCTTTGCCAAAATATTAGAAGCATTCCAGTTTATTATTTGGGTGTTATCAAATGCGTGTTAATTAATATATGATTTGAAGAGTTCTGTGTTTTTAATGTTCTATGTTCTTTTATGCAAATAATTATGCCACAAAATAATAAAATAAAAGGGAGTAATAAAAAATATTTAGTATAAATTAACTTGTTACTTTTTTAAATAATAAATTTAAACAAACATAATAAAAACAAGGTAAATTAATTTATTTATATTCATTATTTTTTAAAGCTTAAAAAGAAACCTACACGAGCAAATGAGTTTTTAATTATTTTTACCTACCCACATTTATTAAATATCGCAGTACTTTCCAATCAAAAATGATTTTTTAACATATTATGCAACATATTTTAAATATTTCTTTTAGTATATTTTATTTCCTAAAACACATATTTACGAATATTTTTATACCATACAATTGTTGCAAAATTTATTTTTCAAATACTAAATAAATGGAAAAAAATACAATCAGACGTTATACCCATTATAGAAAATTTTTCGCTACATCAAGAATTTTAATAACGAATATTTAAAAAGAAAAAATGATTCTGTTATCTTGGATCTGACATAAAACTCAGTAAAAATTTAGGAAGACGTTTATAATAATTTAAAAATCGCTTATGTCGTAAAATAATCATTTTCAGTTTCTTTTAAAGTGTCGTAAATATTTTATTAAAAAATGTGAAATGGAGTTGATTTTAAACTGGATATTTTATTTAAAGTTATTAAAATAGTTATGAACACTTTATTAAACAATTATTTGCATACACTAACTTTTTATTATAAGATATTTTTTAACAGAAAAAAATAGCATATAAAATTTTTTAAAATATAATTATTACATTTTTTTGTACTAAAAGTACACTATATTAGTGGGTTGAGTGTAATAAGTTGCTAACAAAAGGATTAATTAAACAAACCACTAAATAAGTTCAATATAACACCAAGAAGAGTATGGTTTGCCATTTATTGTATACTTTTATTCCATTGTTAAATAGACTACTCTAAAAAAACTCCTTTGGATGCTAATATTAATTTGTGTATTGTAATAAAATATGATTTTAAACTGGTAACATATTTAAAAATAGTTATAAACCCGCTAGTAGTTGCTTCCACAAATTACATTTTCAACAAAAAATATGTTTTTCACACCATGCAAAAAATATGGTTTTTTTCAGGGCATATGAATAATAAATATACTTTGATTTACTTGATTTACTAAAAAGTTTACTTTACCTTTTTATTTTTAACTAAATTTTGCAGGGTCAAAGCTAAAATATTTTATTACTTGGCAAAATGAACGATGCAATAAGCTTTTATTCACATATAGTTTTAGTATTAGGCTAACAGAAATAAATCCTCTAGAATCTCGTGGGCAGAAGCCAAGTTTTTTTTTTCTTAGAACTGTCCAGGATGTCCCATTTTCGACACTTTTATAGTGTCTCCGTAATTGTTAGTACTATTGAAAAAGTAATATGGGCATCATGTGCTGTTTTTGGGCCAAACTTAAATTGGTAAAATTAAAATTTAAAATTTTTCCTTACTTAAAAGGTTCGGGGAAAATCAATAATATGGTAATTTCAAAATAACTCAATATTTTTTAGTTGACAGAGATTCAAAATAATATTTTATACAAAACTTTCCTTATAATAAATATTTAATAATCCAGCGTTTTCAGAATAAGTATACGAGGTCAGGTAAAAAACTTAGCTGACCTAACCCCATTTCTTAAAATTATACACCCTGTATATTTTATTCTTTAAAGATGGCATATTATATATTTTTTAATATAACACATTATAAATGATATTGATTTTCTATGCAATTTATTTAAACTTTATTACTTTAAACCGCAGTAGGCTACGAAACAAAGCTAATATCTTAGAAACAAAACTATGTTGACATTCTAATTGTTAATAACATTTAACGTCAATTTTATTTTTACATATTAATTTATATTTTAAAAAACTTAATATAATATCAGTTTATATTGAAAGAAAAAAAAAAAAGATATTACGCAAAATGTATATTTTGTTGGCTATCCAGAAAGAACGGCAACCATTAAAGGTCATATTCGAACGACTAAAACATAATTTAAAAACATACGGTTCTTTTACGAAGCTGAGATCAAAAAATTTTAATAAAGGAAACAAGGAAAATAAAGAAATAAGCATGTTATCTGTGATAGCTTTAAAAAGTAGCAGCTTAACTTTTGTTAAAGTAAAAACTCCTTTGGGTGCTTTTAGCACTTTTTGTGGGTATTGAATAAGACTGAACCGTCCGACTCGGCTATGCAACGCTCATGATGCAGTCAAAAAAGGCAGAAGCTAAAATATGACCAAATTCATAGTGTATTTGCTTTTATGTATGGATTTTTTTATCGACTTAAATTTAATTGTTGTTTTAAAGAAATTTTAATTGCAGATAGATATCTGGACATACTTTAATCAAACCTGTTTGATATCTTTAATGATGTTTCTTTAAACGAAGTGATAGAGATTTTCCTTCAACAAAATGGCGCCTTTACCCATAACGGTTTTCGAATAAGAGATTATTTAAATTATTACTTTAGAAACCGTTGGATGGGAACACAAGGACCTATAAGGTAGCCACCATGATCTTCGGATCTAAATCCTCCAGAAAAAAATTAGTGTCTTTCTGAAATTGACAATTTTTAAATTCTGATATTACCATGTTAAGTTTGACTAAAAAGAGCATATAACGCCTATATTACTTTTAAAATAGCAATAATTGTATTGATCATTGTGTATGTTAAAAAAGATTTAAAAATATGTCAATGAAATAAATTGACATATAGCATAAAGCCTTAATCTATAAAACTTTTATGAATTTTATTTTAAAAAAATACAATTATTTTTAGCTGGTCCCTAACTAGCTAAAAGTATATGAAAAAGTACGTACGATGTTAAAATAAATTTTTGGCCCTTAGATCATTCTACCATTTCTAATATTTTATGCAAAAAATGTATTTTATTGATCCAAATATTTCCTTCATAATTCAAATGTAATATTTTATATTTATTTATCAACAACTTAACTTTGACTTTTTAATTATTAAGACAGCCAATAAAGGCAGTACCGTACAAAAAGATGAAAATACTTAATGTATAATTTACCAGCATTTTTTCGTCTACCGACCATGTCTAGTATTGCTTAATTTTTTCCAATCTGGTAAAAAGCAGTGATTTAACGTGAAAAGAGCAGTTATAAGGATATGTTATTGGATTTCGTTGCTTACCACTATATTTTCTGTTTTTACAATTGTTGAAAAAAAATATTTTTAATATCTTTTACTCTAGTGTAAGCGTTATTACAAAATAATGACAAACCCATTGATTAAAATTAAATTTATTTTTATTTTAAAAATAAAACTATTACATAAGAGAAAAGTATTTTACCCGTTACAATTTTTGCCAGTTACCTTTTAATTTAATTCAGTTAAATGGTAAGTATATTAAAAAATTTTGTTTGGGAAATATATATTTTTTAATATTAAAGTTAAATCCAACTTACATTAAATTTAAAAAATTTTCCAACATTAAACTTTTATTTTATAATCTTTTTCCTATTATTGGTAGTTATTGTATCAACAGTATAAAAGCCAGACAAGACATGTTTGCTAAAAAAACTAAATAAAAAAAGACAATATAGCATCTTGTATTATAGAACATCTCTAAACTCGTTTTTTATATTTTTTGTCGACACATAAAATCATTTTGCTATTTCAGTATAAAAGGCTCTTTATGTTTTCGCTTTTTCAATACATATAATAATGGGTTTTCTTTTGGTGTTAATGCGTCTTTTAATAGGTAAGTTTTATATTTAAAATAATTAAACTGTTTATCTTAATAATACATAAGATATATTTTCTTAATATCATTATACCATGAAAGTAATGGTAGTTTAATATTTGAGCAATAATTAAAAAGGAAATGTTTTAAGGCTGCAACAGATCCATTTAACAAATATTATTCGTTTAGTTTTTCGCCGGATGAGACCATTTCGAACCTTGTCCTAGGGTATTGACCTTGTAAGTACACTATTCCAACTTGCTATTATCTACTTTTTGTGTCTATGTGTACCATTCTAATCGTGTTTATTTCAAGGTTTTCTTACCATTTTTACAGTTGTTATATATTTGTAACCATATAATTTTTTTTAAGTAGCCAAAACACATAGTATGTAAGGCCAAATAGCCCAGATTAAAAAAAAAATTCTTTGTAAAGAATTTTCAAGGCGACCAGCCTAATGAGTGGCTTTTAATTTGTTATTTCTGCTGCTTTATAGAGCATTCTATTGTTTGTTAGTTTAACTCATAAAAGGGTGTAAGCCACAATAGACCGATCGGTCGCGGTGGAAGGGTGTTATACCCACTCACTTTAAACCTACCCTACCTACCTAGTTTAACTCCAATACAAATTAAATGTTATTTGCTTTATTGCCCTTGCTTTAACTTTTGGGTAACATCTTACAAAATATTTTTTGCTTTTAATGTAATTTTTTGTAAATACTTTGGAATATTTTATACTAAAATATGTATAAGTAGTCATTACATTTTGTTATTATTTATTATAAAATAATAAAATATGTTGCAAAGTAAAGCAAGAATATAAATAATTACTTAAACCTAATAAATAATGTATCTTTTTTTAAAGATAAATAAAAAAATTTTTTTTCTTGATCAATAAATACCAGAAGTATGCTCTTGCCACAACTTAAATAAATAATTTTAAAACTTAGCCCTTCTGTTTTTATCTTGTAGTCCTAAATTGTTTTATTTCATTATAACACAAACTTTATAATTTGCACGTAGTTATTTTAATGTTTTGGTAGTAACCTGATTGTATTTAATAATATATGTATATATATATATATATATATATATATATATATATATATATATATATATATATATATATATATATATATATATATATATATATATATATATTATATATATATATATATATATATTATATATATATAATATATTATAATATATATATATATATATATATATATATATATTAAAATATATATATATATATATATATATATTTATATATCATGTATAATATTAAAATTTTATCATATATATGAAAATATACTATATTATAATATTATATATAAAATATAAATTATTTAATATATTTATATATATATTATAAATTTTATATATATATAATAAATATTATTATATATATAATAATATATAAATATTATTAAATATATATATATATATTTATAAATATTTATATATATATATTATTAATATATTATTAATATATATATATTATAAATATATTTTTAAATATATTTAATAATATATATAATATAAATATATATATATTATATATATATATATATATATATATATATATATATATATATATATATATATATATATAGTATGTCCACGAAAATGTTGAAGAGAAAACTTTTTATTTTGATTTTATTGAAAAAAGCTACTCTTGATAAAAAATTTTGCTGTTCTTAGTAAGATTGGGAAGAAACATTTAACCTATTTTATAAAGGGTGTTCAGAAAATTGAAAAACTTAAAAATGATACAAGATAAAGTATTATTTGAGAAGATATGGAAATAAGTTACTAGGAAAAGTTGTTCAAACTTAAAAGGTAGTCTCTAATACCAATTTTCGAAAAAATCGGTCTTCTTTTATTTATTTGTTGAATAAATGTATTTTAATATCAATTTATTATCAAACTTTTTGCTGTAAAGTAAGCATTTAAAGCTGACGATACTGCGGCTAATGAATTATAAAAGCGAAGTGTCAATAAAGCTTGTCACTCTCAACGCCTACTAATACAAAAATTTGAAATTAGTTAATTGATAATGAAATTGTAATCACAAATAAACAAAAGTGGGCCGATTTTTTCGAAAATTGGTATTTGCCTACTTTTATTAATTTGTGATAAAAAATTATTTTAATATAAATTAACTAATTCCAAATTAACAACTTATTATTGTACTAGTAGGCGTTGATAGTGACAAGCTTTATTGACACTTCGCTTTTATAATTCATTAGACGCAGTAAAGTTAAAATTGATATTAAAAATTTAAATTGATATTAAAATAAATTTAATCACAAACAAATAAAAGTAAGCCGATTTTTTCGAAAATTAGTATTAGAGACTACCTTTTAATTTTGAACAGCTTTTCCTAGAAACTTATTTCCATATCTTCTCAAATAAATGCACTTTACTCTTGTACCATTTTAATTTTTTTCAATTTTCTGAACACTGCGTATAAAATATGTTAAATGTTTCTATCCCAATCTTACTCTAAGAAGTAGCAAGCTTTTTTTAACAGAAGTAGCTTTTTTAGAATCAAGAATAAAAAAGTTTTTCCTATATATATATATTATATAATAATATATATATATATATATATATATATATATATATATATATATATATATATATATATATATATATATATATATATATATATATATATATATATATATATATATATATATATATTATATAATATATATATATATAATAATAATATAATAAAATATATTATATTTTATAATTTAAATTATAAACCTATTTATTTACTTGTATGAGACAAGTTACGTTTGTGGGAAACCCTGCATAGCCAGGTAATCAAGACTGCATTTAAGTAAATCGTTTATAGTTTAGAAACTGCAGATTTTATTCTTTCAATTAAAAGTAACCGTAAACAAAACTATAAAGCGGTAATGGGTTTTAAAATGCACACATTTAAAACTCTCAAACCAAAAATTGCTATTAAGTTATTATTTAATTTTTAATAAATAATAATATTAAAGCGTAAAAGCTCTTGCAATTTACCCAAAAAGTATTGTTTTAAATTGCTGGAGTTTGACAAATATTTATTCAAACTACCAAGTTTACTAATAAAGAAATGTTTTTAAATAAAACACTAAATATAGGATAACATTAAGTTTTACAGATTATATTTTGATATAAAGCTACTTTATATAAATGTACCACAATGTTCCCATTTTGGATACTTACTTTTTTTTAAATATTATGGTTTATTTAGATAAAATTCTAAAATAACGGCTCTAAAAATTTTAGGACTATTTAAAAACCAAAATTTTTATCACCTCATTAGGTAGGGAGATTATATAATAAAAATTTAAACCACAACACTTAAAATATTATGCAATCTATACCAAGATCAAGGCATTAAATGCTTTGTTAAACATAGCAGTAGGTGCAGTTTTAGCAAAAATATATATTAAATGAGTTTGTCTGAAGTAGAAGTATTTTTATGCAAAAAGAAGAGTTCTTTTTTTTGTAATTATCCTGTAAATCATTTTTATAAAGTAAAAAGTCAAAACGAAATAAACAATTTTTACTTATCTAGTTTTTCTTTGTGCAGTGTTTACTCTAGATTCTGACGGTGTTTCCGTAAAGTTGTTTTTTTCTTGCACTTTTAATTGCATGACCTATATCGCTTGACCTAGCACAAGTTTTTTGATATGCGGAATGCGATTTTAAAATGCATTAACAAAATGAACCATTTTCTTTCGTCTACCATAGTCCGGATGACTCAAAGAAAAAGCTCAGTATATTTTTTTAAATTTTAAATTTAGTTTTGGTCTTTAGCAGCTGAATCAGGATTTTAAGGGCAGCCCAAATATTTTTATCTGGATATGTTTGATATATACTTTGTGGCTTTAAGGTTGACCTAAAATTAATTAATATTAAAAAGAGTTCCTAAAAATCTGTGATTTTTATTTATGCAGAAACTTTATTTTTAGTATTTAAAACTGCTTTGCTAATGATGACATCATATTGTTGCTTACATCTCCTTCATGTATTTTTAATAAATTTAGTGACAATAAATTTGCAAAAAAGCAATTACCATTATTTCGGACCAATTTATTTATTCTATAAGATGTTAATTAAATATAGTACTAAGCTTAAGTTAAATATTCTTTACATTAAAAATACAAAATTATAAAAACCCTAACGCTTACCAAACAAAAAATAACGTAATATTGTTAAAGTAAAATACATGTTTAATCTATACAATCATCTTCTTTTATACACCGTAATAAGCAAATAAAAACTGTGACAAAGCCCAACCTCAATACACACACAGTTTTTTATTAGATTGAATCGATTATGTGGATACATTTCATTTAATAAATAATTCAGTAAATTCAATATAGTTCTAAAAAGCACAAATAAAAAGTTACAGGGTAAGTTTAACATATTTTATGGATTTAAAGACTCTAAGTAATAAAATAGCTTACAATCGACTATAAAAATTTAATACCATCTTTTATTTGCTTCGTTCTAAAGAAATTAACAGGATAGTCATGTAATTATTAATAATACTTGTATGAAATGTAAAACTGACACTTTTAAACAAAAAAAAATATTTTTATAAATTATAATTAATTAAATTAACCACCAAATAAAGTAATAAAGTTGTCTGGATAAAATATTAATTTAAACCTGTGATAATTTTTGGAGATATATGAAAAATTTGATTTTTGCGTTTGTCATAATTTTAATAGATGGATTATTTTTAATACATAATTATTGTGACATTTATTGTATTTCTAATAAATGGATTTTTTAGCAATAATCATAATTTAAAAGTTCTAGCAAGAAAATATCATGTTTGGAAAAAGACTTTATTAAAAATATTATTTCTACAATATGTGTTATTAGACCAGTAATGAACAAGCATTTATTTTAAAATATACATGTTATATTCAGCTCACTAACGCGTCAATAATACATTATGAACTCATTGGTCTATATACCGTTTAATACCAAACAATCACTATATGTTCGCTTGTATGCGTAAACAATAATTGACAATGAGAATAAATGGATGCATTGATTTATTATTCACCATATTGATTTCACGCCATTGCAGTATGAATATTTCCTTGTTAAAGTAATAAAGAAGATGCCCAAGATATTTTTAGTATTAGTAACTATGAATATCTTAAAATGTGACATACTATTTTCTTATTTATTAAGCCTTTTTTATGATAACATATAAAGTTAAAATTATACAGTGTCCAATTATTAAAACCAATACTCTTTTACTGGCCTTTATAACAACAAGTAAAAAATATAAAACTTGCCGATGTCTACGTAACAGTTGTTATGTATGTATAAATCAATGCAGTTAAGGAAAATAAATTACATAAGAGAAATATTTCAAATTTACGTTAGGCCGTAACACTTCCTTATAGCTGTAGCGGCATACTGATCGAATCCAATTGGTTGAGCGCCTACCACCTGGTTTCCGTTATAGCCCTGTGTTATAAATATTAATAAACTTCGGCAATGATCGTAAAGTAAGTGTAATTAGAATGTACCTACGTGGCACTTCTTCAAACAGTGGCTTAAATAATATGCCTGACTGAACAAAACCCATTTTTATCAATTAAATAAAAAGTACTGTAAAAATTACCTTTCTACAGTGTTATATTGTAACTCTTAGAGCTGTGTACTATAGAAAAAATTTTCTCTTATACTTAGCTCTTTGTATATAGATATTTGCAGCTCGTTACCGCCTCGATGAGAAATTTATTACTCTAGGAAATCATTATTAATTTAGGTGTTGGTAACTTTTTAAAACTTCTTTAAAAAAAGACCAATAAAATTCATATCAGTGGATACTAAAAATTACCTATTGTTTTTGATAGTGAGTTTTATTACTTTTAAGACACTAACTAAAGAAAAACTTAAATTTTAGAATCAACAATTTAAAGGTTTTTCATACTTTTTTTACTGAAAATAAAATAAATCTTTGTCTAGCTCGCAAAAGTTACATAATAAATTATGGCTTAATTAAAGAATTGTGTGTAGTGTTTCACCTAAATACCATTTTTAGGCCAGTTAAAAAATAAAAATCGCCTAAGAATAATATCAACACACTTAACTTCAAAAAAGTCCTTACTTTATTTATTGGCTTTAAGCTGAAGCTGAGCCAAAATCTATATTAAAGAAATACATTAAAATACTGGGCACGTTAAAAGTAACATTTAAAATTAGGACAATAGTAATTTTTAGACCAAATGTTTAATGTTTACTCCTTGTACAAATATATGCATTTATTCTTTGTTTTATTGACGATTTAAAGATATCTTATAAATTTAAAATAAACATTTTGGGTGCTTTACCCCTATCGATAAAAAAATAAGAATTAAAATATTTAAATGTTCAAAAAAGATATATTTTTATTTTAAAAAAATATTTTTTGTAGTATAGCTACATGATACTAATTTTAAAACAAGCAAAAAAATTGGTACGTCGATGCTATAATTTTCAAAGGGCATTATTTTCACTTTAATGATTTGTTTAACTACAGTCCTTAGTTTTTAGTGGTGCACCATAAAATTATAACAACATTTTTTTTAAATATGTTCTATAGTTTTGTGGCGGATCCATGCCGATTTTTTTGCCTTTTTCTTTTTGGAAAGGGACCCACCCAAAAGGGTCCCATTTTCCAAAAAGTAGAAAGGCGAGTAACCCAAATAAAACAGACATTTTTTTTAGTTATCCACCTTTTACAAACTTATTGAGTACCCCTTTTTAATTAAAAAAAAGAGTTTACTTTTTCAATGCTTTGAGATTTCTGTAAAAATCGACAGAAACTAAATATTGTGCTTTTTAAGTACTCTAAGTACTTTTTATGTACTTGGTATTCTACAGTTATAGGAATATAAAAGGCGTTTGATCTTTCCGGTACTTAAATGCCAAGTATCTCTTATGGTATTTAAAAAGTTTATGCTTTTAGCAGTACACAATATGGTTTAATTTGTAACATAATTTCTCTGAAAAGCTTTGCAAATTGTATGTAGCTCTTTTCTATTAGTATTAATAATAATAAGATTTTAACATGTACCCCAGGCGGATTGAATATATTTTGTTGGCATCATAATTTAGAAGGTATGATTTCTTTTTTTATTCAAAATTTTACTTTTTTCACCAACTTTAATACATATGAGATACATATTGTCATCAATTAATACCTTTCATAATTACGCCACATATGAAACACACGTTATTTTAAATTAGAAACTAGTGGTTTTTTTTTGTATTTAGTTTAACCTAAATTTAAATGAGTTTTGTTTTTTGATTTTTTTTGCAAATATCTCATTGGCAAAAGAATTAGTATATTAAACACGTAGAAACTGCAGTTTTTAACATTTAGTCAAATGCTTACAAAAGTAACTTTAAATATTTTATATAATGTAGGCACTATTCTTTGCGAACTAAATATCAATTCGTTACAAAATTTATTTTTTAACAGAAATTCACTAAAAAAAAATTAAAAATTTCTATAGCTCTTTTCCATTATTACTTATAAAAATATTATTTTAAAATGTACCTTTTCTGGATTAAAAATATTATGTTTTATAATTTTAAAGGAATGATTTATTTGTTATTTAAAATTTTATTTTTTTTGCACCACTTTAATAAATATGAAATACACATTGTCATTAAGTCCTTATATCTTTCATAATTACGCCATACATGAAACACGCCTTATTCTAAACTAGGAAATGGTGATTATAAAAATAGTTCTTATTTTGTATTTTTATTTTACCCAAGTTTAAGTTATTCTTTTTTTTAAGATTGTTTATTGCAATATCTCATTGGCTAAAAGAATAAGTGTATTAAACACGTAGAAAATGCAAAGTTTTTTACATTTAGTCAAAAGAACCTTTAAATATTTTATATAAGGTAGGCAGTAATCTTTGTGAACTAAATATCAATTCCTTAAGCAGCATTTTTTTTAACATAAATGGACTACCTAAAAAGAAATCAATAGCGACCAATTTAAATAAACCCTTGATCCGTTAAAATTACTTTATATATGCATATGTGCTGTTTTCTTAGAGAGAAAAAGAGAGAAAGAGAAAGAAGGAAAAGGAAAAAGAGAGAATTTTAGGACTTTATTGTTAATGATAAATAACTTTTAGTATAAAGCAGCTTTACTAATCTAAAGTACCATTTCGCTGTTTTATAGTAAATCTACCCACGAAAATATTGATGAACGTTTAAGGAAGAATAAGGTCAAAATAATAAATTGCGTAAGAAATGTGACAAACTTGGGAACCTAGGAGTGTTATCTCCAAAAAATATTGTCTTATATCTATATATACATATATATATATATAATATATATATATATATATATATATATATATATATATATATATATATATATATATATATATATATATATATATATATATATATATATATATATATATATATATATATATATATATATATATATATATATATATATATATATAAATATATATAAATATATATATATATATATATATATATATATATATATATATATATATATATATATATATATATATATATATATATAAAAATATATATATATATATATATATATATATATATATATATATATATATATATATATATATATATATATATTTATCATGATTCTCTTTAAAAGCGTATATCTACCTAAAGCTAGCCTGTCCTGTCGCTTAGCCGTCCGAGAGAATAAAATAGCAATAAGTTTAGTATCTTTCTCTGTCGCTTAACTGTAGTTCCCGTTTGGATGACATTACTCAGACCTTAATGCTGGGTAGTTCAGAGGTAGTAGTTATTTGTATAACGTCCCTGGTAGTACTACTGCATTATTTAACAGGTGCCCTGAACTGCAATAACCGCACATTTCAATACCTAGCGTGTGGAGAGTAGTGTCCAAAAGGTCGACATAAGCCACCTTAACTTCATCCAAAATATACTTTGTTTAGTCGAGCCAGAAAAAGACATATTTTAATTTTCTCTTTAATAAACTCTCATCATAAAATAAAAAGTAAATATTGAAATTAAATTTGGTTGCATTAAATGCCGGAAAATTAAAATTAATAAGCAGCTTAATACATGTTTTTACTGAAACTCAACTATTTTTGCCGCTGTAAATTTTATAAATTCTCGTCCTGTTAATTTGATTAAAAGGTACACGACATTGTTTGCATTGTTACAAAAAAGAAATTTAATTTATCAGTTTATCATAGTATTTTGTATGTAAAACCAATTTAAATACGTAATATAACCTATTAAAGTAAACATTAGTAAAAAGGTAGAATAATAGGTCTTCCGTATGATTAATGCTTAGAGTTAATAACTTTTCTAGATCCAAGTTCCCGAAAGGGTTGCAAGGGTCGTTACTATAATAACTTGTTACCGGACTTGTGTTCTTACTAGCCCTGTCGCACCAAAATTTGTGGGGTTTACCACAAAACATGTAATCTTTTTATCGTGTAGTAGACCTAATAATATTTATTTCTCAGGGCTTTTTAGTTTAGTAATTTAATAATATACGAGTATATTAAGTTTTTAACATTTTACAACAATAAATATTTTTACGAAAATATTACTATTTAATTCTATTGCTTTTTAAGTTACTTTAGTTTGTTTGCGGAAAAAATGTGTAGGCAGCAGCTCTATATATTTTTTAATGTTTAAATTTAAAAAATATTATGGTTTCCTTAATATTAATAATTATCATGATATTTGCAAATAATCATATTTAGAACTTTAAGAATGTTAATTAAACCTTTACATTATTTAATAATCTTCATTGTATTTGTAATATTTACAGAAATATTTAGGACAAAGCATTTATTTAAATTAATTACAATGTAATAAACAAAGACAAAAGCTTCTACAATGTGGTAAATAACATTTCAAATACAAAATGTTCCTTATGCCGTTACCATAACAACCTTAGTGTTGTACTTATTTTATTCGCATTATACCGTATTATCATTTGTATAACGTGGTTGGACTTTAATTTGCCTTTCCTTTATTTTGCAGGAGGTTATTCTGCTTATATTAAATAAATTTAGTTAGAGTAGCTTTAACAAAATTGCCATACAACATGTACCGTTAAATTTTTTTATTAAGAAAACTATTTTAAATAGCTTTATTTAAAATAGATAGCCTTAGATATACGTCTTTTTTTAAATATTAAAAATGCATTAAGTATATAATAATTAAATTGTTTAATAGTAATGATTTTTTTCATTAGTTTAAAGTATAAATTCGCTTTTGACCTTTTCTTTAGATCGTTGGTATTATTTGCAAAAAAAATCCTGACAGTGTCATCTACTAAAGTCTAATAATAATTAGAGAAACCGTAGTTGCAATATTTAATATTTAACCTAATTAATGGTTTATTGCTTAATAATTGTATTTATTTATTTTGTCATTTCGTCCTATGCAACCCATGAAAAAAAAGTTGGTTTTTATAATTTAAAAACTAAATATATTTTGTTTAACCTTATTCCTTTTTTGTAATTCGTGTTTTTTTACCCTATTTCGTTGTAAATATTTAATTTTTTTATACCTAATAATTTATTTGTATCTTTTAGGTGGTAGCCATGCTCACCGAGTTTAATTGGCAGCTGCTGTTCATTGTATGGATTTCACCAGGTATTCTAGCGTATTCCACTGGATACCGTAAGTAAAATATTTGCCTTTAACTTAAGGAGCTAAAAATTTTAATTCATGCTTTTTTACAATAATTTATTTAAGCTTAATCAATAGTGATAATTTTTAATTGGTAATCGGTAATTTAACATTAATTAAACATTAGAAACTTTAGCAAATAAATGCAAGTACTTCTTTTATTGTATAAATAATGTATATTCTTTGAATACAAAGTTGACGTAAGATTTTCAATAGCCCCCCGTTCCCCTTATATGAGATTTCATAAGATTTTGCTTAGCCCTTCCCCAATAATTTAAGGTCACACAATTAATGGATGTTACCTTTGTAAATTGTTTGGGAACACCAATTTTATTTTGTATTAAAATTAACAAATAAGAAATAGTAACTAAATGACGCACTATTTTAGTTAAAAATTGACGTCATAATTGTTTGATTAACAGTAATTTGTAGATGTTATGTAAATGTAACTTTTTTACTTTTACCAGAAGTAGAAAATTCACTGAATAAAATTATGTTAAATTATGCTGAATAAATGTATGTTGTACACTATATTATAAAAAAGCATAACTTTATAAAAGTAGTAACCAAGCATTATTATGAGTTAAATAAAAAAAGGTAGTCCCCAGTTTTGTTTTATGATTCTTTTATAAAGTAATTTATTCTAGTTTAATTAGCAGATATATTTAATTTAACTTAGTTAAAGAGAAAATGGTTTATTTGGAAATATTTTGGCTATTTTTTGAAGATTTACAAAAAATAGCAAACAGAGAAAAACTATACAGAATAAACTAAAATGTGTGATCTGATTTTGAATGATTTTTGTCGGCATAATAAATAATTTTGGGTAAAGAATAAAAAGCTATGGTCAAAATTAAAAGTCAATTTTATTTTAATACCAAACTTACAGCTCGGCGAAATCCCAAAAAGAGTATGTCAATAGTTAAAAAACAACTTAATTTAAAAAATAAAATTTAACAATAAATATGCTGGAAAAGTCTTATAAAAATTAATTTTCTATTAATTTAATTGCTGTGTAATAGCTAAAGATTCTTTAAATTTTACTGTTTTTTTGGGAAAACAAGGGACAAACCAAGCTTAAAGTGGAGTATACAAACCTACAAAAATAACAAAAAGTCCATTTATTTTTTTACAAAGTAACCAGACGACTTGATGATAAACTAGATAACGGACCCAAAGAACGAAGTACATAAACAATTATGTGCTTTTTTTACCATTTTTAACAATTTTATTTAAAAGTTATCAATTTTCAGGATGATTAATTTTTCATAAGAAAATAATTTTTTATATGACTTCTAAGAATAATTTTCTTCTATTACAAAAAGTTAAGCAATATATATTAAAAAAAAATTAAATGATAATGCAAAAAATTTTAAAGTTAGATTAGTATTAGGAATCTTTGGCGAGCCTCTTATCTACGTCACAGATAACGTTAGCGTTAAAAATGGCGGACGTTGCCGATTATACAAAGAGCGTATTTGAAAAACATTTTATACTTCTAGGTTATTTAGGGTACAACATATTTAGGAATCTTTGGCGAGCCTCTTATCTACGTCACAGATCAAATTACGTAGGCGTTAAAAATGGCGGACGTTTGAAAAAACACTTTATACTTCTAGGCTATTTAGGAGGCTTATTACTGAAGTTATTCTACAGGGAGTTTATTGTCAATGTTAAGCTAAAATAGCAAAATGTCTATGGAGCCAATTTCAATATTTGTTTCCGAAAATACGCCGTCTATATCCGCAAAAATATAATACAAAATGTAAAGGGCACAGTGTACACCGGTATAATAGAAAGCAAAAGTTGTTTATCAGATATTATATTAAGTCATGCCGTTCGGATGCAAAAAGTGTACCCCCTAAAAAATAAGGGAAAATTTGAAGAGAGGACACACCGTACAAAAACATTCTGTATAATAGAAAACAATCAGCGCCAAAATTAGAGTGTAAAAAGACAGTAGCAAACGTATTTTAACTAGGATGATTACGTCACCGTACAAAAATAGATATATCAAAAAAAAAGACAGGTAGAAAATATATAAAAAAATAGGTATTTGAAAAAGTCCAAAGGCGTGGCGTAAAAAGACAGTAGCAAACGATTAGACCAAGTAAAAAGTGGCACTTTAGCGGTCAAAAATATATTTTATGTATTTAAAAACTAATTATTATCAAGGGTCCCGATAAATCCAAACACCTTGTATAACAAACTGTAATACCATTTAAAAAAATTAATATGATTTTTAAAAAATAGCAGGCTTGTAAAATAATCCCACGAAAATAATAGGTATATAAAAACATATGATAAGGTGTTATAAGTTGTTATTCAGTTCAAACGAAACACTGTGGTTTTGAAAAATAATTGTTTTTGTTCTCACACAGCGAACATCCTAGAAAAATATATTTTTCAATAATACGGATAAACATGTAAAAATTCTCTAAAATAATTAATTCAATTTAATATAAAAAAGACCTAAAATATGTATTTCTAGTACATATAATATGAATAAACTATGATAAGAAAAAGCAACGGAAGAGGATTTTGGTTTTAAACGTTGGTCAAAATAGGAAAAAGAGGTTAGATGACAACATACGCTAGATAATTTCTATGTGAATCGTGTACTACTCTTTTAGACGGAAAATATATACACTATATAACAAAAAATTATTGCAATTTTAGGCTGTTAAACTTAAGGTCAACAAAATTTCTTTTTTTAAAAAAGGTACTTTTTTAAAAATCGTTTAGAATCGTATGATACAGAGCACAATGTTATTTGCTAAAATATAAACACATAATCTTAACAAATACAGGATATTGAATAAAAAAATCTCTTGTTACAAATAATAATAATAATAATAATGGAAAGCCGATATTCAGGTAGTTCATGTTTATGACGGCTCAAGCAAACCCTCGAACTTTATACCAGATGGTGCAAACAGAAAGACAAGGAGCTGTCAACATTTTTGATTATTGCTCTCTTTTTTAATTTTGAAAACAGAACGTATTCGAAAAAATATATAGTACTGAAACCGATTCGTTTAATCTGATCACAACTTTAAGCGCTTAAATAGGTTGTAGATGTTTAATTTTTAACTAATCAAAATTTTATTTTTATCAGGTAAATACAGAGTCACATTTCAAAGCCAATACAGCGTCCAAGGTAAGTATAAATTAATTGTGTGAATTAATAAAAAAAGCACTTACCCGTCCGGTATTACCAGAGTGGTTGCTGCGTAAGTTTTTAAAAAGAAAAAATTAAAAATATTCGGTCAATCAGTTTATTTTTTCAGAAAGAAGGATCGAGAAGTTGTTTGAGGTTGTAGGACGGGAGGTTCTATATCTTTACCCCAATGAAGATGTAGGTATATAGTTTTATTTCTTATCAAATATTTATATGTTTTTTTTTAATTCTAGCTTTTCTACGAAATCAATATAGATGAGGGGTTTCAGAAAACAGAATACTCTATTTCGAGATAAGGAGGATACGGATGGTTGCCTGGCGAGAGGGAAATACCATGAGGGTAAATTTCTGGAGATCTTAGTGTAAGTATGACCTTTTTTCTTAAAAATCATTAAAAGTCCATCAGTAACTATGTAGAATATTTTGTTTAAATACAAGAACCGAGAATCTTATAGGTATTCAAGAATGTGTCCTATTTTATAGAATATAAAAAGTTTAGAAATTCATTTTCAAAAATAAATTAGGTGAAGAGTCAATCTATTTTTACTAGTTTTTTTAATTTTGAATTATGAATTTATAATAAAATTATTTCTGGTTCTTTTTTTAACACAAGTATGACTATTTTTAAATAAAACGTTTTCCTTACTACAATTAGATATGATAGCATTATTTTAGTTAAATACATAAACCGAGAATCTTATGGGTATTTAAGAATATACCCTTATTGAATATAAAAAAGAATTTATAAATTCATTTCAAAAATAAATCAGGTGAAGAGTCAACAAAAATATATCTATTTTTTACTAGTTTAGAATTTGGGTTTTGGAATTTGTGATAAAAAAAATACACAATACAGGGTACTGTTAAAAATTAAAGAATTTCCTTATCTAAGAAAAACTTACCTTATTTGACAGTTTTATACATACACGATCTACACACACGTATACCTTTTGCAACACTACACAGTCTACAATTGTTTGCCCATTTTGGGTGACCACAAAAATTGCATATAATAAAAAATCGTCCATTTACCACGAAAAAATAGCAAAGCTGACAATGTACCGTACTCAGTTCCATAACGGTTTCAAAATAAATAGAAAAGAATATTGTGAACGCCAGTTAACTATCTGTTTTTGCGGTTTTAAATATCGTGTACATTTATTATATATAATGAGTGTTTTTTTACAGATACACGCAGCTACTGCAACATTAAGGAACCGCCCGTATTCTACTTATATCAAATAAAATTATTTAAAACATACTAAAAAGCAGAAAAAATACCTTTTAAGATCTAAAAAGTTTTAACACTCTTATTTAATACAAATATTATCCTGTTGTTCTATGCTAAAATATTGATATACAAGGCGTCCAATAGTTTAAAAAATACTAAAAAGCAGAAAAAATATTTTTTTAAGATTTAAATAGTTTTAACACTCTTATTTAATACAAATACAGCGTCTTGCTTTCCAGACTAAAAAATCCTATATACAGGGTGTTCACTAGCTTTTAAAAAACTTCCCTTTTTAAGATTTAATAAATAGTTAACACTCTTTGTTTATTATAAAAAAAAAGACTTGGTGTTCAATTTAATACAAACCACGTATTGCCTTTCTATGCCAAAAATATTGATATACAGGGCGTTCACTAACATTTAAAAAAAACCTTTTTGTTTATTTTCCTTTTAAAAAAAGGCTCAATTTAATACAAATAACTTATTGCTTTTCTATGTTAAAAACCTTCTATGATGGATGATGGTTCACTAGCTTGTTAAAATATACTAAAAATTCAAAAATATCCTGATTTATTAAAATGGTTGATAAAAAAAACTATCGGTTTACATTCTATGCTTAAAATACTGATATACAGGGTGTTCACCAGAAAACGTAGTAAGTACTATAATCAAAATATATCTTTTAACTTGTAAAAATAGGCATGTAGCAAAGAATGTATAACAGAGTTTTTAAAATATTTTAGATAATAATCATTTATA